>JAENPR010002390.1:0-58902 GCA_018135685.1 Themeda triandra | reverse complement strand
CGCGAGTAGAGAACTCTCGCCGCGAGCGACAATTTATAGAGGCAACGGAGGATTCGAGAAGGCAAGCGACGGGATCGTGGGTAATCAAAACCCGCGGCACTCTCGTTTCCCAAGAAAGACGAGCGGCTCTAAAACTGCCCCACTAATGCGATGCGCATTTATCGTTCCCCTCACATCGGGAACCCCCGCGTCCACCGGTTTGCGCCGCCAAGAAAGTGGAGCGATTGAGCCACGCGGCCACCTTGGGTCCCACCACAACAGGGAGCATTGACCCAACCCGAGTCCAAAATCGTACCCGGTGGACGTGACAACTCGATTCTTGACATTGATGCGTCGGCAAGCAAGAGTATTTTCGTCTCACACGCGATTGTGACGTGACTCGATGGATAGAAGATAAGTATTTAATATCTTTTATTAAAATGCCTTATTATTTATATCATCACTTGTTTCAAAATGCTACACTTTGCAAAACCAAGATCACAATAATTTCTCTTTCATACACGAAGAAACCAGGAACGCACCGTCTACGGTTTCACTCGTTACGTGTTAACACATCACGCTCAAAGAACACGGAGTGCTCCAGCCGGTCGCTCCCCAAAGGAAAAGGGCTCCAAGCATTCTCGGCAACGCGGCGTCTCGTTTAGGATCATCTAATCCCAAGGACTCGGTCGACTCTTGAAGAACAAGAGATTATTGTCGCCGGAGATTTTTTTTTCTAAATCTACCTTAAAAATGACCTACCCTCTCGCATAATAATAAAGTTTTACATATCTTACGACCATTTTTCAGAAACAAGTGTGATCAAAATCCACCACGGAGAGACGGTGACTTGCTACAAATAACAGATAAGTACCTTCTCAATTTAATAGCATACATTTCCCCTTTTCTCAAAAAAGATTTCTTTACGTGAACTACTTCAAAACTACGTTCGAAACCTTTACAAAGCAAAAATATCCTTTTTTTCTTTTTTAAAAAAATGGCTAAGCAAGTCACCTCAAACTAAAAAACAATCGGCATGCACTATCTCCGATTAACTCCGACACGTGTTAACGGCTCTAACAGCTATACAACACGGGGGTGTCGTGACGTCGCTTCCAATGGAAATAGGGCCCTAAGTGATTCGGCATCGCGCTATTAGCTATAGGTCATCTAGACACCCGGGACCGATTAACTCTAAAGAAGGGCGACCCACAAAAACCATTTCCAAAATACTTTTACCAACTGGATACAAAATTCATGTCATAGCTCATGTCGCCGATCAATACAACTCAACCAAATTCATTGAGACAAAACACTCATACTTCATTTTTTTCTTTGCGGCAACAACTTGAAGAAGTCGTTCCAACCCGTGCGGCGAAGTTTGGAGTATAGCATCAATATTTCAACCCATTACGGTCCGTCAACAGCTGGACTTTTTTGCCGTAACGATACCGAAGTTATTCGGCGCACAAATAGCAAAGCTATTTTACGGGTTTAGAATCAAAACCATGGTCTCACGGCCTCGGCGGACCGGAGTTAAGAAGCAAAGCTATCTTAATTTAATCATGACGAAGTCATGGCATGGTTAAAAACCGGCCAGCCCAAATGAAATTTGGCCTTGCTGGTCTCACTCAAAGAGTGGTCGGAAACACATAAAGCACGATATCACGAGCATGTCATCTTTTTCGGACACGACATAACGTGTTCCACCTCATCTCGAGGCTCGGGGACTACGTTGGGCCCACATTGCCTCGAGAGGTGACATGGGCTAGATCCTTCTTTTTAGAGCTTGCTGCAACATATACTATCTTACGGCAACCTCGGGGACTACGTGGGCCACGTCATTTGCATGACTCGGCACGATTTTTCTTCATTCTCTTTTTACAAATGAGTTTAGTTCAAAACTAAGCTAAAGCTATGATCAAGCACCACATACCATGTGATGGCAAAGCATCACCCAGACTAATGTGGGCCCACGTCTCCGGATTGGGACCCTCTCAAATTTCTTTTTTCTTTCGGGAGAATCATAAATCTTTTGATCAAAACCAAAATGTCAACTAAGTGTAAAGCGAACCCCGGTGGAAACACAAGACCGGGTCCTCCAAAGACCAACTGCTCGAACCACATGTCGAACGTGTGTCCGACCACTCGTTTCTCACTTGATCAAGCGAAGACGATGTTTTTCCCTCAAGATCCATGATGCTGGGGACTGGGGCCGTGGGGGGGTATATAAACCCCATATACCCTCATCACCTACTTTGGGCCGCACGGGATGACCAGCCGGCCCATCAAGCTTCCCAAGACCGATCGGCCCGGGCGGTGGACAAAATTCTAAACGAGCAAGTGTAACGAAACCGACAAGGAGGATAGACCTAGTCGAGATAGGAAAGTTTACGTAAAGTCTTGTAAAGCACGAAAAACTTGGTACCCGATAGGCTAGATCCGACTTGTAACCTTGCTCCCTATGATATATAAGGAGAAAAGGACCCCCCATCTAGGGACACGAAATCGGCATAACGCATGCACTGCACATCATCCATAATCGAAACGAGAGCGGGACTAGGGTTTTATGCATCCTTGCGGCCGAACACAGGGGTAAACCTTGTGTGATTGTTCCCCGTTTACATCTCGCTTGCAATCTCGTACGCCTTCCGCCAATCCATTACTGTCCAGGGGCATACCCCTGGTCAGACTACCACCGATATTGTCGACAATTACCAGCCTGATATCTCGGGTGTACAGCTTACATATAAGGCAAACCGCATCCATCTAATCCTAATCTTCTATGATTGATATCTTTGTTGGACCGTAGGCGCCGATCTCGTGCCTCCTTCCTTCCTTGTCTCCCAGGTAGCCCGACTGACTTGGGCCCCGGTCGGCCTTGCACTCTTGGGCCAAAGGTCCTCGTCCGATTAGGCCTAAAGTCATGTCATGCCGGTATATGGGTTAATACCCCCACAATTACAACACTGTCGGCTCCACGAACCAGCCGGCAGTGTTCGCCCTGACAACACTGTCGGCTCCTAATACGAGCCGACAGTGTTATCATCGAATAACACGCCGGTGCATTCTACGCGCTGGCAGTGTTGTGCTCATCACAAAGGTGAAAATGGTCGTGATGAACCTCCACATCCTTTACTGTTATGCACTGCCGGTTCACTTTCCGTCGTGATGAGGGTTGTGAACCGTTTGTGATAGAGAATCTGTAGTAGTGCTTGATGGACATATTATACATAACCCAAGATATATTGTTTGTTATGGTTGTATGCTCATGGGTTTTGGGCAGATTTATATGCGAGGTGACAAGGCTGAAGCCTGAAGGTATTGATACAATGCTGAAAATCACGGTGGAGTTAGCAAGCAGAAGAAGAAGAAGATGGGGAGCGTCGAATGTGCCTGAAGACAACAAAGAAGAAATGAGAAGGTGCGGTGGAGGAAACATTGACAATGATACTCTTTGATGAAGTCTGATCTTGGTGGTAGTCTTCTATGAATAAAGCTTGGAGGAAGCGTGTTGTACCGAGTTTAAAACCCTCGCCGTCCCCCCTCCCTCCCTTTTCTCCTTTAATGAGGTTTAGAGTATCGTTCTTTTTGGTTTTTCTATCTCGGTTAGTCCGAGCAGGTTGGTTAGCGGTGCTAGTCCTTGTGATCGTAAGCGGCCCCCAGTGCTCGAGCTAGCGCGGTTCCGATCGTGGCCATGTCAAGCTTTAGTAGCAAGATGTTATTTTTCCTGTTCTCCTCTTTTGTTCTTTTTGAATGTCTAAATGCTCCAATGTATTGAAGTTGTTTCGATAATGGAAATGGAGAAATCTTCTTTCGTTAAAAAAATTAAATACCTTAAACAATCTCCTCACATACGGCTTGACAATAAAGATCTCTCCTAACTACGTCACAAGCCTAATCCCTTTAGTAAATTCGGAGGTTGAATTAGGGCTCGCGAGTGGACAAGGGTGGTTGTTGGCGGTCCTTATTGCATATCTAACCCCGCAAACTTAGGTTCATAGTTCACCAAAAACCACTTAGATATGGAGATTTATACTAACGAAATTCCATAGTTTTGGTGAACACTTGTTTTGCAGAGCATTCATGGAATACATATACTTTGGGCCAAAAACTAGAGAAAAGAGAAATAAATATTTGAATTATAAAATGGGCCCAAAAGCAAGACAAGAAGAAAAAGAAGAGAAAGGCCAAACCGACGTACCAAATGTGACAAAACACCACATGGGCCAACTCCGAGGCCGAGAACCAAGCCCCCTGACCAAGGTCGGTGGTCGGGCGGTCCCACCCAGCGCGGCGCGCAAGGAACCGGAAGTCACTGGCCCACCTTCCTGGAGGTGCAATCAATGCTCCCGAGGGGCGGTGCGGGGTGTTTTGGTCATTTGGGCGTGCGGGAACCGACCATCTACACATATAAAAGCCCTTCTCTCTTTCATTTCACACATCCAACTTTTCATTATTCATTCTCATTCCTCCCTCTCCACTTCCACAAGCCTACACTAGAGGAAGAGTAGAGCCATTATACCTAGCTTCTAGCTAGAATAGAAGTAGGAGAGTGAGAGGTCAAGAGCGGAGTAACTCTTTTCGGGAAAGTGCTCCCGGAGGCTAGTCTTCCACGGGGTGGAGTGCCGAATTTGTCGGGCTCCCTCACTCACTTGTACCTCGGCGACTTCTTACGCTTGAAGTAAGAGGTTCATGTTTATCTATTCGTACGTTCCTTCTTGCAAAGTTATCCTTATCGTCGTTTGCTTGCGGGTTCGTCGACCGTCCTGTGGCGGTAGTTCTAGTAGAGGACTCGATAGAGACGGATGTTCTGGCCGATGCTAGAACGCAACGTTGGCGTAGACGTGGTGTCTAAGGCGATTAGTTGCCTTCGTTTGCCTCGTACTCCACGGTTGAGGTGGTAGGCGGCGGTGGTGACAAAATGTCCCGTCCTTTGTAATCCCCACGTCCGGGTACGGCGTAGAGCTATAGGCCGGCATCACACAGCGGACCGGGTGCGATCCGGTGCCCGAAGCAAGTAATCGGCGGTAGAGTTATCTTTCTCTAAGGATTAGTCCTATAGAAAACCTCACTTTCCCGTTACCTACTCTCTCCTCCGGGCAACCTAGCTAAGACCTAAACCGACCATACCGTTCTTCGTGAAGTTTACGATACCCCTGTTTATCACCGGGTGAAGTGCTACAACGGTCTTTCCGTGCGCTTGCGGAATTTACTACTTTTCACTAAGAAATACCAACAAGCATTTCGCGTTGCCGGGGAACGGTTGTCAAGTTTATCTCCGAACCTAGTTGCCCGTGTACCTTGTTCTACCTTTGCTTCTATTTTATACTTTGTTTTCATCTCACAAAATGGAGCTACCAACCATTGCCAAACTATCGGCTCCTAAGGCGAGCTCGTTAAAAACGCCACAATGCTCGCGAAGCCAATCACGGCTTCTAGTTACGAGCTCCGTCTGGCCTCATAGCCATGGTTGGAACCAAGTCTTTTTAGGCTTAGATTATGAAAATCCATATCATCACCTAAGGGAGTTTGAGCAACTCTGTGAATGCCTAAACATTTATGGCTTATCACAAGAGACTTTGCGTTGGAAGTTGTTTCCTTTCTCACTCATTGAGAGGGGCGAGACAATGGTACGACCAAACCGTAGGATTGGTAAATGGAGATTGGGAAGAACTTCATGATAGGTTTTGCGTTGCATTCTTCCCTATATCTCGAATCGCTTCCCTACGATGCGAGATTCTCAACTTCCGACAACAAGAAAATGAAACCACGGGGAGTAGCTTGGGACCGATTTTGACCACTGACCGGTCGGGTCACGACTGTCTATTCCGAGCCATGTGTTATTACAACACTTTTGGCTAGTTTTGAGGAAGATCTGCCCCGTTGCTCGATGCGTCTGCGGTGGATCTTTTATACATAAGACCACGACGGAGGGAGAAGCTCTCCTAAATCGTATTCTAGAGAACACTCCCGCTAAAACCCATCCGATTCGAGCCGAGCGCGGTTGTAGAGGAAGCCTCTTCGGCAATTGCCGAACCCGTGATAGAGACTACCTCTCCCGAACCGAGAGGCCATAGAGGAGGTTTCCGAGTCAAATGGAACTTCCCGTATTCGAGGATGAGCTTTTCGAAGATTTCGGAAATACCTCGAAATACAAATGTCATAGGAGGCCACCAATCTCGTCACTCCTAGCGATCCTCTCGATGAATTATTTCTCGAGAATCCGTTAGAGAGTTGACCGCTATCCCGAGCTCGAGAATGGGTGGCGAGGGAGAGCTCTGCTTTGAAGAAATTCAGATTCGTGCTCCTTCCTCAACCCTTCGATGCAAAATCAGGAGATTGGGTGGATGTTACCGTATAATCCCACCGTTGGAACAAACATCATGTCAAAATCCTACTCATTCATGTGTTTAGGAGAAAAACCACGTACTCCAATAGTCAAATCCCTTAGAGTAGCACCTTGGTCTGCTCTTAACGGACTTGGGATTCTACACAACATAACTCTCCATCATCAAGAAGTCGAAATGGCCCTGGACTTTCATGTCTTTGACATCCGAGTTTCGACATTCTAATCGGTCATCCCACAGGAAAAACTTTTTATAAGTCCATCAAACTTGGGAGAGAGCATTTCTCTATTCAAGTCACGTGAGCTAAAAACTCGGTGGCTGAACTTCCCCCTAGCAAAACCCCCTAGAGGTCATGTCGATGTCCCTTTTGAAACCCAGAGATGTCTTTAAAGACCGATGCTCCTCACTTTGTAGAAGAGGAAGACGAACCGGGAGAAACCATAGAATTACCCAAAGAGGAGAGACCGACATGACCTCTCATTGAGCTTAAACCCTTGCCTCGAGGGACCACGCTATGCTTTCCTACATGGCAATTCACAAACTCCTTTGTCATCATAAGCGATAAGCTTAGCGACAAGGAGGCAATTTTGAACTCATCGCTTTGTGTTAGAAAAGCATAGAACGGTTTTCGGGTATTCCTTAGATGATCTCATGGGAATAAGCCCAACCTTATGCACACATCGCATTCCAATTGACCCCTCGAGTACGCCAACTCGAGAACCTCAAAAAGGTCAATAATGCGATGCGTGAAGTCGTGAAAAAGGAGGTCTTGAAACTTTTTCATGCCGGGATCATCTATCCCATACCACATAGCGGCCGGGTTAGTCCGTCCAAGTGGTTCCCAAGAAAGGAGGTATGACGGTAGTTAAAAATGATAAAAATGAGCTTATCCCGAAAAACCGTCACGGGGTGGAGAATGTGTATCGATTACCGGAAACTCAACACGGCAACAAAGAAAGATCACTTTCCACTCCCCTTCATTGATGAAATGTTGGAGCGGTTAGCGAAACATTCTTTCTTTTGTTTCCTAGATGGGTATTCGGGTTATCATCAAATACCTATCCACCGATGATCAAAGCAAGACGACATTTACTTGTCCATATGGAACGTATGCCTATAGGAGGATGTCGTTTGGGTTGTGTAACGCACCCGCATCCTTCCAACGGTGTATGATGTCTATCTTTTCAGACATGATTGAAGAAATCATGGAAGTCTTCATGGATGACTTCTTAGTCTATGGAAAAACTTTCAATCATTGTCTTAAAAATTTAGATAGAGTCTTGCAAAGGTGCCAGGAAAAAGATTTGGTACTCAATTGGGAAAAGTGCCATTTCATGGTCTGCGAGGGCATTGTCCTAGGCCACCTAGTGTCGGAACGAGGGATAGAGATAGATAAGGCTAAGATCGAAGTTATCGACGGCTACCTCCCCGTGAACGTAAAGGGAATCCCGCGACTTCCTAGGCCATGCGGGGTTCTATAGGAGATTTATCAAAGACTTTTCTCAAATCTCTAGACCCCTCACAAGCCTACTAGCTAAAGACGTACCTTTCGAATTCACGGATGAGTGCTTGCATGCATTCAATACCCTTAAGAATGCACTCATCTCGGCTCCGATCATCCAACATCTGATTGGACCCTACCATTCGAGATCATGTGTGATGCTAGTGACTATGCTGTTGGTGTGGTCCTTGGCCAAACCAAAGATAAGAAGCATCATGCAATCGCCTACGCTAGCAAAATGCTAACAGGAGCCCAGCTCAATTACGCTACCACAGAGAAGGAGCTCCTGCGATCGTTTACGCTATCGATAAGTTTAGGTCTTACTTAGTGGGAGCAAAAGTCATAGTCTACACAGACCATGCAGCTTTGAAATATTTGCTCACTAAGAAAGACGCAAAACCTCGTTTGATTCATTTATTCTTCTACTCCGGGAATTCGATCTAGAAATAAAAGATAAAAAGGGAGTAGAAAATACCGTTGCGGATCATTTGTCGCGTATGCGGGTTACTAACATGCAGGAACTACCTATAAATAACTTCCTACGCGACGACATGCTACTAAAGGTGACGAGACAACAACCCTTGGTACGCGAACATAAAATCCAACTATATGGTTGCCGGATATGTTCCGCCGGGGAGAAAGGGAGAAAGCTACAAGTTGAAAGCGAGACGTCACCTTTGGGATGACCCATACCTATATCGGGTATGTTCGGATGGTCTATTGAGGAGATGCGTACCAGCAACAGAAGGCCTACAAATCATTGAGAAATGCCACTCTGCACCATACGGAGGCCATTATGGAGCATTCCGCACACAAGCAAAAATCTGGCAATGTGGATTCTTTTGGCCAACGATGTACGAGGACACCAAAGAATTCATTCGAAGGTGTCGCAAGTGTCGGTTCAAGGAAGCATCATAGCTCGCAACGCGATGCCGCTACACTACAACCTTCAAATTGAGATATTTGATGTGTGGGGCATTGATTACATGGGCCCATTCCGGGAAGTCCTAAGGCTGCGAGTACATTCTAGTGAGTACATTGACTACGTATCCAAGTGGGTAGAGGCTATGCCTGCGGGCGGTGATGCCAAGCATGCCAAGAAAATGTTTCATGAAGTCATCTTTCCTCGCTTTGGGACCCCACGCATGGTGATAAGCGATGGAGGATCCCACTTCATCGACAAAACATTCGAGCATTCTGAAGAGCTTGGAGCCAAGCACAACATAGCTATCCCCTATCATCCTCAAACCGGTGGTCAGCGAGACCTCCAACAAACGGATCAAGAACATCCTACGAGAAACGGTCAACGATATGGGGAAAGGCTGGAAAAGTAAGCTTCCCGATGCACTGCGGGCATACGGGACCGCTACAAAACCCTATCGGCATGTCACCATTCCATCTCGTATACGGGAAAAGTTGCCATTTACCGTAGAGCTCGAACATCGAGCTTATTGGGCTATCAAGAGCTGGAATATGGATCTCAAATTAGCCGTGATCGACGACAGAATGAGTTAAATTTGGAAGAATGGTGGGAGAAGGCTTATCATAGTGCCAAGCTCTACAAAGAAAGAACCAAGAGATGGCACGATCACCGAATCAAGCTCAAAACCTTCAAGCAAGGCGAGAAGGTCTTGCTCTTCAACTCAAAGGTGAAATTATTCGGTGAAGGAAAGGCTGAAGCAAATGGAAAGGACCGTACACCGTCATCGACACATCGACTCATGGGGCAATCACAATTCAAGATGATGACGGTAATGTCTTCAAAGTTAACGGTCGACGTCTCAAACCTTTCCTTGAGTCTTCCCGCAATTTAAATTTTAGTGAAGAACTAGATCGAATAGATTTAATTATGCCTAGATTTTGAGTGCTCTCGCTCTTTTGATTAGGCTAGTTAATCTATTCTTTCTTATCAAAAATATTTTCAAAAATATTTTCTTTATCATAGAAATATTCTAGCATTTATCCTTGGGTTTCCCATCTTTTTACAAAGTCTTGGATATTTCAAATAAATATTTTACAAAATATTCGTTGAAAATCCCATTTTATCCATTCAAAAATTAGAGTGCACCGTGAGCCTCGAACACCCAACGGATCAAAACATCGCATTTTGGAAACAAGTAGACCGTTGGGGGCGCGGGACGAAACCCGGGGAGCGAGCCGTTGCTCCCCAAATTTCGTCCCCGATCCTCAGCCCTTCTCGATGCTCACCTTATGGAGTTTGATCTGCTTTGCATTCGCGAAAGCAGAGATGTCACCTCCACCTATAAATTGAGCCATCTCCTCCTCTCCTCTCTTCACAAAAACTCAAGCCATTCATCTCTTTCTCTCTTGCTCATACTCATATTCCGGCAAGTTCTTTCTCCCACCAAGTAGCCATGGCCCTTGTTCCTTTCAATAGAGAAAAATCCCTCTCTTTCGCCAAAGATTACCTAGAAAAGAGGAAAAGAGCAACCAAATGGTGGCACCCCTTGCCATCGAAGGTCCTCCCATGGCGCCATTGGCAAGAGCATCAAGGGCAGCCTCTTTGGATCACCAAACAAGCAAGCGCCCTAGGATTTCGTCTCCCCAAACCTCTTCCTTCAAAGCTCCCGATCTTTCCTACACCGTTCAAGGAATTGATCGGTTCGATGGTGGGCGTGGAAAAGGGCTTGCGGGAAAAGACGGAGGTGTTTACACTCCTCGCCTCCTCTGCCATCCTCCTATCCAAGGGCAGCCCCGCTGGTTTCTTTGGTGAGGTTTAGCCCTTACCAAAGGGTCCAACAAAGGAGGGCTGCACAAAAAAAGATCAAGGAGCTCTCTAGTTATATCCGCTATCTTAGAGGTAGGCTTGCCGAAAAAGCTCGGCTGAATTCATGCTAGAGCAAGAAATTGACTCCCTTCATATAGAAATGTATGAAGAGTTAGAGGGAGTCGCAACTAATTTAGGAGTTGCCGACGTTCTCGAGCTTCCTTTCTAGAGCCTTTCGCTCCACCCGAATAAGTAGGCGCGCGTACTTAGTTTTAAATTTTAGCATTGTTGCATTTCCCTTCCAATTTACTTTGTAATCATGCGCCTATTTGTAATTTTCAGTTTTATAATTGAATAAATATATATATTTTCTATCTTGTATACACTTGTTTTTGTCCTATGTGTTGCACAAAATTCAAGAGGCAGTACAAAAACAAGTGTGGGGAGGCTACCCCAACCTCTCAAAAAAAAAGATGCACAAAAATTCGCGCCTTAAAAATCATCGGTTTTAGCATCTTCTCACTCTCCGTGCAAGTGCTTTTTATTCTTCCTAGAAATAATTGGGTTTTATAACTAAAACTTGGCTGCTCTACCTTTGTGTTGATCGATTGCAGCGTGCATACTTCTTATTCCTCGCCAAAATTCTATCTTTCTGTGAGCAACTAACTTTTAGGGACCCCTGAATATCTAAGTTATTGTGGGATGAGAGATAGTAGGATGATATGAGACTTGTTTACCTCTTGCAGTAGACTTGGGTTTTCTTTGCGAAAATTATAAAACTTATAGCATGATCCTCAAGTGATGATTAAATTCCTACGGAGCCGGATATTAGTGCTATACTTATAAAACCTTGCCACATAGCTGCTTATCCTTGCACCAAAGTTGTGTCCCACTTTATCGGATCGTTGCGAGAGAAGTTTCATATCCCCAAGATCGAATTTCACACACACCCACCAAATAAAATTGCCGACTTTTACCCCGAAAGTCGCGCACATCATCCTCTCATCCATCCACCATAAAAATGCTGACTTTTGCAGGAGATTACGCAGCCATCTTCGCCACAAATAAAAACTCCATCCACTACACTCATGGTTCTCTCTCTCAAATTATCCTTCACCTACGAAATATGGGCTTCATTAGAATTATTATCCCTATCGAATAGAAAAAAAAGAGAGAGAGAGAAAAAAAGAGGAAAGACAGAAAAGGATCTCCCCCATGTTAGTATCTAAAAAAAAAAAAAAAAAAGAGAGAAAAGAAGGGGAGAATAATAGAAAGAAATATCCTTTTATAGAGAAGCCCATATATTTTCCTTCAAATAAAAAGAGAGAGAAACATGGCAAAAAGGAGTTCCATCCACACTCATAGTCCACACACTTGCACAATTCGATCTAAGGCTATGTCCTTCCCTCCATTGATCCACTTCTTGACACAACAGCACTCGCAGGAAAGCATGCACCACATCCATACCTATGAACTCCAGATATCAGCCATTAGAGGTAGGATGAGTAGCAAGGCAACAAAAACTCTCTGGTGAGGATCAAACACCCACAAAAAGAGTGACTTGAGAGCATCACTTGAGGAATTCATCGCTATCTTTCCCTACAAAAATTTAAAAACCCCAAAGTCTTGAAAGCAGGGAGACACGAGTTGACTTGAAATCCAGGCTGTTCCATCCCTCAATAAGCTCAAAGATTACTTGGTAGACACTTGAATGCTCACAGATAACCAGTGAGGCTTGGAATAATCTGTATGCAGGTTAATATCTCAGGAAGACAAAACCACCTTAGTGACTTTTGCTTCACTCAAGGACGAGCAAAGCGGAGCTTGTTGGCGGTACTTATTGCATATCTAACCCCGCCAACTTAGGTTCATAGTTCACCAAAAACCACCTAGATAGGAGATGGGCCCAAAAGCAAGACAAGAAGAAAAGAAGAGAGCCCAAACCGACGTACCAACGTGACAAAACACCACATGGGCCAACTCCGGGCCCGAACCAAGCCCACCTGACCAAGGTCGGTGGCCGGAGAGGCGGTCCACTGCGCGAGCGCACCAGGGGCGTGGGCGCGCCAAGGAACCGGCCGCCCAGGCCCACCTTCCTGGAGGCGGTGCAATCAATGCTCCAGAGGGTGGTGCGGGGGTGTTTTGGTCATTTGGGCGTGCGAGAACCGACCATCTACACATATAAAAGCCCTTCTCTCTTTCATTTCACACATCCAACTTTTCATTCTTCATTCTCATTCCTCCCTCTCCACTTCCACAAGCCTACACTAGAGGAAGAGTAGAGCCATTATACCCTAGCTTCTAGCTAGAATAGAAGTAGGAGAGTGAGAGAGGTCAAGAGCGGAGTAACTCTTTTCGAGTGCTCCCGGAGGCTAGTCTTCCACGGGGTGGAGTGCCGTTTGTCGGCTCCCTCCTCGCTTGTACCTCGGCAACTTCTTACGCTTGAAGTAAGAGGTTCGTGTTTATCTATTCGTACGTTCCTTCTTGCAAAGTTATCTTTTTCGTCGTTTGCTTGCGGGTTCGTCGACCGTCCTTGTGGCGGTAGTTCTAGTAGAGGACTCCACGATAGAGACGGATGTTCCTGGCCGACGCTTCGAACCGTAACGTTGGCGTAGACGTGGTCTCTAAGGCGATTAGTTACCTTTGTTTGCCTCGTACTCCACGGTTGAGGTGGTAGGCGGCGGTGAGTGGTGGCAGCCATCCGTCCTTTGTAATCCCCACGTCCGGGTACGGCATAGAGCTACGCCGGCATCACTGGCGGACCGGTGCGTCCGGTGCCGAAGCAAGTAATCGACGGTAGAGTTATCTTTCTCTAAGGATTCGTCCTATAGAAAACCTCACTTTCCGAGTTACCTACTCTCTCCTCGCAACCTAGCTAAGACCTAAACCCGACCATACCGTTCTTCGTGAAGTTTACGATACCCCGTTTATTACCGGGTGAAGTGCTACGATGGTCTTTCCATGCGCTTGCGGAATTTACTGCTTTCGCTAAGAAATACCAACAGTGGTGGCCCTAGGGCGGCGGTGATCGGCAGCGACAACGGTTGGGCGGCGGCGGTGGCTGCCCAGATCATTCATGGCCATGTCGGGGTAGTGGTGGCACATGCATGGGTGGCGGCGGTGAAGCGGCGAGAGATGGCGGCATAGAGAGGGAGAGAGAGAAGAGGAGGTGGCGGCATAGAGAGAAGAGGGAGGGGAAGTAAAAGATTGACCTAACTTTGCTTGCCTTTCTCATTGATTGTTCGACCTTATATATGACGGGGTTTCCAATTGCTAATCGGCCTCTCCCAAAAGCCTTTCTCCTAAGGAGGCCTAAATGTATAACAGCTGGGCCTATCGCCCTTAACTTAACCTAACATGCTGTCAGTTTGCGAGGACATTCTCTGGGACACTTGACGACTGTTACAACTATAGTAGATGTAGACATTCCTCAACTACGAGAGATCTTTAGCCCCGTTTGATAAGGCTATGACTTTCTCTTCTTACAATGCCTTGCAAGAGCCTGCCAAATGTTCACATAGGAAACAACTCCTTGCAAAGAGCTAGCCTAAAGGAGTTGAAGCCATTTTTTATAGAGGAGCTAGTAATGAAAAAAAGTAGCTTTTCCCAGCTCGATAAAGCTAATACAAATTATTAAAAAAATATTGCGAGTAGTCTGATTGACAAATATTTTTCAAAATGCTCTAGCTCTATCGGGGAAGTTGCACCATATAAGGAGTAGGAGCTAGGCCAATTTATAAGGAGCCGAGGCCCTATCAAACGGTCACAACGTACAAAACAAGATAATCACAACATATGTTGTAGTGTAACCAATTATATATTATTTACATCCCGTGAGTCCATGGTGGACTGCTTTGTCACCTAGTTCAAGTGACCTCTCTCCCCTTGCACCCCTCTCTCGAGGGCACTAAGTTCCGTATCCGCTCACCAACAACAACAAACACGGTGAGTAGTGTAACATCCTAGATGTTAATCATTCATTAACTACGCAAATCATGAGCATAATCATATCATTAGCATCTAATCATCATCTTGACATGATTGCTAGATGTTTGTCTCGCACTCTGTTTGACTTAGTCTTTAAGTGTGATTGTTGGCTTGAACTGGAATTAGTAGTTACATCGCTTATCTCAAGTCGGACCTTTAATAAAGTTCGACGAGAAGAACATTTTGAGAAAACTTTATGTTTTGACTTTTGCATGAAAATGCCTAGGAGGTTGTTGGGTATTTTAAACGCACACGAATAATCCGCAAGCGCACGGATACCGATGTAGCTTTCACCCGGGGAGTATTCCAAGGTATCGATTTTCCACGGGGAACGTGAAGTGTACTAATTAAGGTTCAAGGTCGCCCAAAGATAACTATATATTTTTGTGGAGAAAGAAAGTGTTTTCCTATGAGTTCTCTAGATTGATCTAGAAATCAAGGTTACTTCAAGATTACTTATTTCGGGACATCAGAGCACTAGCCACGAAATGGATGAGAATGGGGCTAGGAAGGTCGGCTGCGGTCCTACAGACACCAATTAGGGCTGTCACTACCCTAGGACTACCACAACAATCCGCAGAATTGGGTGCAATTCTAGGTAATCGCCAGACTAAGCACCAAGCCTAATCTATTAATTACTACTCTAGCGTTGCAAAGACTAGAGCACTTGATGCAAGCGAGAATCCAATAAATAACTTGAAAGTAAATCTTTGGAAGTAAATAAAGAACTCAGGAATTAAGAATTGATGAACTTTGAAGAGTAGGCGGAAGACGAACTAGATGCTTTGCAAAAGTACAATGTTGAGGAAGATCCGACAGATCCGTCTCCTCCTCCGCTCTCTCCTCTTCTCTCTCTATTTTCTAGATACAACTAGACGAACTAGAACTAGAACTAGATGAACTAGAGCTAGATCTAGATGAACTAGAGGGACCCTCTTCTACTTGGATGGAGGATGAAACCCTAGCTTTTGATCTGTAGAAGAATAATGATGGAAAACTAGATGGGGGGGCGCCCTCCTTATATAGCCCTGGGGGAGTCGCCACGTCATCAATCCACGTGAAGCGCCATGTCATCGATCCGCGTGAGGTGCCATGTCATCAATCCAGGAGACTGTCTCCTATTGGCTAGAGGAGGGGGCGCCACCTTAGCCTCTATGACAGGTGGGCCCTCTTGCTTTGTCTCTATGTAAACATGACAGGTGGGCCCTCCTCCTTTGTCTCTATGTAAACATGACATGTGGGCCCTTTTTGGCTCTTTTCAGATAACCCCCTGCAGAAATAGATATTCACCAAAACTTGTGGAAATTTGTCAGTTAAACCCCTAAGTCTACGGTGATATTACAATTATGCCCTTTTTAGCTATTTATTGATGATAAAAAAATAGGAGTTATCTACCATCAACAAACTCCCCAAGCTTACCCTTTGCTCGTCCACGAGCAAAGCTAAACTCAACCAAGGATCGGGAGTTGCTACAATGCTTTCACGCCTCAAAAGTACACATGCGTTCAAACGGGAACTCTCTTTGATTAGAGTGGACTATTTTGACTTTAAACTTACCCGTATTACCTTCCACCATGGGGCTTGTAACCGTCACTTGGGTCTTGAGTAGTTGAAAGATAGAACGGTCAAGTCAAGCGCCATGTTTCTCGATCTTTGATCAACTATTATTCTGGAGTTTTTGCAAAGTTTTGAAATAAAACTTCGAGTTCCTTGTATGAACCTTTCGGGTCTCTCATTTGTGGTATTTCGGATCCTTTCCAAGGCATGAGTAGTGTATGCCTTCTCTTCTCTCTTGAATATGTGGTATTTGTGGAACTAAGGCATAGTGGAAAGTGCCTTCTCTCTCACCCTACTTTCTAATAGGCTTATGTGGAGCTATAGGTGGGGAGACACTCAAACTCACTTGCATATATTGCATAGTTAAGACATGGATCCAAAGGAACTAAAATAATAATAAAGTCATATGTGCATGTGAATGAGGGAATGGGATGAATGATAGGATGATGATGGTAAGGAAATGATTATGAGGGGTGATCGCTTGGTGAACATCTACTTCTACACTTGCTCCTTTGGGAAAAACATGACTCCCTTTATTCGAGACTTTGAAACTTCTTGAAAGGAAGGACTTGGCTACTTTTCTCTTCTCTTTTTTTCTCTTTCTTTTTTTTTTTTTTTTTTCTTCTCTCTTTTTTTCTCTTTTTTTTTTAGAGCAACCAATCCTCCGAAAACAAAACTTAGCGATGGGGAATGTATAACTTAAAATGATAGTGACTGGAGCTTTTATGTAGGAAAAATAGGATGGCGATGAATATTTCTAGATGTTCACTCCCGGGATAGGAGTAACTTTCCTGGATGAAGTGAAATGAATGGCGTATGTATATGTGGATGGATGGATGCGTACTCCTAGAGTAGGAGCAGCATAGGTGCGTATCTCTAGGGTAAAGATAGCACAGTATGTGGGGAAATGCGTACTCCCAGGGTAGGAGCAACATAATATGTGGTGGATGTGGATCTATATGTGGGTGGTACCTCTAGGGACAGAAGTAACACAAAATGAATGTAACATTTATAAAATGGGTGCATGCTTCTGAGGACAGAAGTAGCATAGATCAATGGATGGAGAGCACATAGTATTGACTTTAACTGCATGACTGATTCCTTATGGGTCCACAGCATAACCACACTCAATGCCTATAAAGACTACACTCAAGCCTACAATATGATCTATATAAATAGATGGGTGTTCCTAATCTAGTAAGCATGAATATATGGCTGTGGTAGGAATTTGATCTCTCATCATAAAGGAACTCATCATGCAAGAATTTAATATTTTCAAATAAATTCTCCAGAACTCTAGTATCTCTAGGAACAAGATGGACAGCAGCTCAAAACTTTCCCATATCATACCCGTCAACTACCTAGACTTAGATCAAGCATTCGCTACCCACAAGTTTCGGTTCGAGCAAATCTTAGATCAAAACAAAGTGTGTCCAAAACTTGGGAGAGTTCTAGTTTGAAAACGAGCACTTGAAAGGAATTACGGCAGAGCAACTATTCATCATCTCCAAAGAGTTTATTCTAGGGATTTATTTAGGAGGCAAAAACTTGTACACTTCCTTTTTATTTAACAAACTTAGACATTATACAAAACTAAATATAGCAAGCAAAAATATAAGAAGGTAACAAGAAATACTTAGCTAGATACATGGGGTGCTCTCCCCCAAGCTGGATGTTGGCATAGTCATTCACTCTTGTGGGTTGATGTAGGTCTTACTCTTCTCAATTTCGCATATCCTGCAGAACTCAAATAGACAACAAAACTCGTGGAGCATGTTAAAGGTTAGGTAATCGAGCATTAGTTGTCTAGAGCTTCGGTTGATTGAGTTTTAATGCGGGAATTCTATGAACTCAATAACATCGAGTTCCTCAACCGTGCTGATTTGTGGCTCAAGATACACTTTCAAGCGTTGGCCATTTACTTTAGAAGTGTTTCCTACATCGTCTTGGATGGTAATGGCCCCATGGGTTGAAGTGTCAATGACTTTGTATGGGCCATCCCACTTACTTCGCAACTTTCCGTGTCCAAAGAGCTTAACCCTTGAATTAAATAGTAGAACCTTATCTCCAGGCTTAAACTCCTTGTGCTTGATTCTCTTATCATGCCACCTTTTGGTTCTCTCTTTATAGATCTTGGAACTATGGTAGGCCTTTTCTCTCCACTCTTCTAGCTCGATAGTTGCATCGACGATTCTTGGTAGCTAGGTGGAGATCCATGTTCCATTTCTTGATTGCCCAAGAGCTTTGAACTCTAATTCCACGAGGCAAATGGCACGTCTTCCCATATACAAGTTGATAAGGTGACATGCCTATGGGTGTCTTGTATGCGGTTCGGTAAGCCCAAAGTGCATCGGGGAGTTTGTCTTTCCATCCTTTACCCATTTCATCTACGGTCTTTTGCGAGAATATTCTTAATTTGTTTATTGGATGTTTTACGCTTGACCGCTAGTCTCGAGGATGGTATGCCGTAGCGACATTGTGACGAATTCCATGATCCGCTAGATACTTCCGGGAAGAGTCTATCGATGAAGTGGGAACCTCCATCGCTTATGACTATCCGGGTTGTACCAAAGCGAGGAAAGATTACTTCATGGAACATTCTCTTGGCATGTTTTGAATCAGCTTTACGACAGGGTAGTGCTTCTACCCATTTGGACACATAGTCCACGACTACTAAGATGTACTCACAATTCCCGGACATGGGGAATGGCCCCATGAAATCAATGCCCCAAACATCAAAGAGTTCAACTTGGAGATTGTTTGTGAGAGGCATTGCATTTCGTGAGTTGATATTCCCATGTTTTTGACATCGGTGGCATCTCCCGACAAACTCCTTTGTATCTTCATACATCGTTGGCGGGAAAAAGCCACTTTGCGATCTTGGCATGTGTCCGGAATGCTCCAAAGTGTCCTCCATATGGCGAGGAATGGCATCTATCCATAATTTGAATAGCCTCAGCCATAGGGACACATCTCCTCAACAATCCATCGGCGCAGACTCGAAAAAGATACGGCTCATCCCAATAGTGAAAATGGCTATCATGTAGCAATTTTCTTTTGTTTGCACCCGGTGGAACATAGCCTTTCACTATAAAGTTTACAATGTCTCGTACCAAGGATCGGAGTCTTGTATTTTGAGCAGTGTCATCCCTTAGGTAGTCATTAATGGGAAGCTCATGTGTTTCCTTATACGAAGCCTAGACAAGTGGTCGGCTACGTAATTTTCTACTCCCTTTCTATCTCGGATTTCTAAGTCAAACTCTTGGAGTAGAAGAATCCATCGAATTAGCCGAGGCTTAGCATCTTTCTTAGTGAGGAGGTACTTAAGAGCAAAGCATGATCTGAATAGACAATTACCTTTGCCCCCACTAAGTAAGATCTAAACTTGTCTATAGCAAAAACAACAACTAATAGCTCTTTTTCGGTTGTAGCATAATTGAGCCGTAGTCCCACAAGGTTTTGCTAGCGTAGGATATGGCGTAATGCTTCTTATCCTTGGTTTGGCCTAAAACGGCACCAACCGCAAAGTCGCTAGCATCACACATGATCTCAAAAGGAAGCTCCCAATCGGTGGTTGGATGATTGGAGCCGAGATGAGTGCTTCTTTGAGGATTTGAAAAGATTCATGACACTCATCATCAAAGATGAAAGGTGCATCCTTAGCTAGGAGACTAGTCAAGGGTCTAGCGATTTGAGAGAAATTCTTTATAAATCGCCTATAGAACCCCGCATGTCCCAAGAAGCTACGGATTCCTTTCACATTTATGGGAGGTGGAAGTTTTTCAATAACTTCAATCTTTGCTCTATCCACTTCTATCCCACGTTCGACACTTTATGTCCTAACACTATTCCTTCCCGAACCATAAAATGGCATTTCTCCCAGTTCATGACTAAGTGCTTTTCTTCACATCGTCGTAAGACTTTGTCTAGATTCTCCAGACAATGATCAAAGGTTTTGCCATAGATGGTAAAATCATCCATGAACACTTCCATGATTTTCTCGATCATGTCACGAAAATAGACATCATGCACCGTTGGAAAGAAGTGGAGCATTGCACAACCCGAACGACATTCGTCGGTATGCAAAAGTTCCATATGGGCATGTGAAAGTTGTCTTATTTTGGTCATCTGGGTGGATCGGGATTTGGTGATATCCGAATAACCATCAAGGAAACAATAGAAAGAGTGATTTGCAAGCCGTTCCGGCATTTCATCAATGAAGGGTAACGGAAGTGATCTTTCTTTGTAGCCTTGTTGAGTTTTCTATAATCAATGCACATACGCCACCCGGTGACCATTCGTTGAGGATGAGTTCATTCTTCTCATTCTCAACAACCGTCATTCCTCCTTTCTTTGGCACTACTTGGACAGACTAACCCACTCGCTATGTGGCACGGGATAAATAATCCCGGCATGTAGGAGTTTAAGGACCTCTTTCTTAACAACCTCTCGCATAGCGTTGTTAAGTCTACGTTGTGGCTCCCTTGAGGGTGTACAATTGGGATCAGTAGGGATACGATGCGTGCAAAGAGCAGGACGAATGCCCGTGAGGTCTTCAAGTGAGTAGCCAAAAGCAGATCTATGTCTTTCAAGCGCAGTGACAAGTTGTTGTGCTTCATATTCAGAAAGCTTGTCACTGATGATTACTGGAGTGTTTGGGTTGTTGTGAAGAAAGACATATTTAAGGCCAGGAGGAAGAGGTTTTAGCTCTATCATAGAAGGTGGAGGTTGTTCATTTATGTCTAGCTCAATGGGTGCTGACTCATCTTCTTCTTGAACAAAGTGTTCTACATCGAAGAATGGTTGAGTCATCTCCTCTTGAGACACCATTAAGACCTCCTCAATAGGGTCTGGTTCAGGTTTGGGTTCCACTATTGTGTTAATTGATCGATCAAGAGGAACAACAATAGTGGAATTCCCAACCTTGAAGTCTAATTGACCTCGTAATGGTTGTTCCTGTAGTAGTCTCATGATTGGTCTGCCAATCAATAGAGGAATCTCTGGGATGTCAAAAATGTGAAAATCTAGACATATCCCAGAGTTCTTGATTCGATGGGAATGGTCCTCGCACCCCATGACTTTCTAAAATAAATCCGATGGATCTTGTAGAAGTTTTTGAGATGGGGTTAAGGACGTGTCGGGATAAAGAGTTCTAGCTAACTCTTTTGAAATAATATTTATCCCGACGAAGGATTGTAGTGGACCTTCCTAGCGAGATCTTCTAATCGGCACGAAAGAATGGTTGACGGAGAGATGATTCGAGCTACCTCGAGGGACATCTCTCGCCGCTTAGCCATTCATAACTCATGATCGCCGAAAGGCTTTGAGTGTGTTCTACAGCCATCGTCTCTTTACGTGGATTGGATGGAGTGGTCTTTGCTCGAGGTCTCACTTGGATTGGAAAATTCGAGGCATTTCCATAATCTTCAAAGAGATCTTCCTCGAATTCAAAGGGAAGCTCTAAAGGAGATGGTTCATCATCCTCTAGGGGGGTTTGCATTCCCTTACTAGGAGGTTTTTCAACAACCAAATTTTTAGAAGAGTCTATTGGAATATCTAATTCAGTTGTGGGTTCCTCCTCTTTTGGTTCGGGTATGGGCTCGACTTCTTTTTCTTCTTCGGGAAACTCATCAAAAATGCCAGTGTAAGGGGTGTTGTCAAGAATTTTCTCAAGAATGGCCTTCCCTCATCTATGGTTTTGTGCGAGAATGAACCTCCAGAAGAGGTGTCGAGATGTAGAGCAGCTTCCTTGTTAAGTCCTAGATAAAAGTGTTCTAAAAGGACATTTTCAGGCAAGGAATGGGTTGGACAAGATATAGTAAGGCTCATGAATCTAGCCCAAGCTGCTCCTAATGTCTCCTTCTCTTTCTGTTGGAATTTAAGAACTTCTATTCTAAGGTCAGCGACTTTATAAAGGGGGAAGAAAGCAAGAGAAAACTTTTCTCGAAGTTCCTCCTAGTTTCCATTTACGCCTCTTACTGAGAATGAGCATGCCATTTTTTCGCTCTTCCCGAAAGCGAGAATGGAAACAATTTCCATTTAAGAGTCTCTTGTGTCATGCCGGCAATAGTCGACAAGAACACAATTGCTCAAATTCCCTAAGGTGGGTGTATGGATCTTCGTCTACTAACCCGAGAGAAGGATAACTCCCGAAACATGTCTATGAAAGCAGGGCGAAGCTCATAGGCATCTGTAAGAATGGGGTCTGATGATGGTGGAGGCTCCAACAAGTCGCCCTTTGGAGCAAAGAATTTATAGATAGGAGTGAAATCCATGTGGTAGATGTTTGTGGTGAGGTGAGAAAGGTGGTAAAAGGAAAGTAAAAAGGATACACGGACGACTTGGCTCGAAACTAGCACAGCTACCGTTCCCCGGCAACGGCGCCAGAAAGCTTGTTGGGTATTTTAAACGCACACAGAAATAATCCGCAAGCGCACGGATACCGATGTAGCTTTCACCGGGGAGTATTCCAAGGTATCGATTTTCCACGGGGAACGTGAAGTGTACTAATTAAGGTTCAAGGTCGCCCAAAGATAACTATATATTTTTGTGGAGAAAGAAAGTGTTTTCCTATGAGTTCTCTAGATTGATCTAGAAATCAAGGTTACTTCAAGATTACTTATTTCGGGACATCGAGCACTAGCCACGTAAATGGATGAGAATGGGGCTAGGAAGGTCTCGACTACGGTCCTACGGACACCAATCCGAACGAGGTGGAATACGTCGGCCGTTAGGGGCGTCACTACCCTAGGGCTACCACAACAATCCGCGCACTGGGTGCAATTCTAGGTAATCGCCGAACTAAGCACCAAGCCTAATCTATTAATTACTACTCTAGCGTTGCAAAGACTAGAGCACTTGATGCAAGCGAGAATCCAATAAATAACTTGAAAGTAAATGCTTTGGAAGTAAATAAAGAACTCGGAATTAAGAATTGATGAACCCGGAGAGTAGCCGGAAGACGAACTAGATGCTGCAAAAGTACAATGTTGAGGAAGATCCGACAGATCCGTCTCCTCCTCCGCTCTCTCCTCTTCTCTCTATTTTCTAGATACAACTAGACGAACTAGAACTAGAACTAGATGAACTAGAGCTAGATCTAGATGAACTAGAGGGACCCTCTTCTACTTGGATGGAGGATGAAACCCTAGCTTTTGATCTCGTAGAAGAATAATGATGGCAAACCCTAGGGGGCGCCTCCTTATATAGCCCCGGGTGGAGTCGCCACGTCATCAATCCGCGTGAAGTGCCATGTCATCGATCCGCGTGAGGTGCCATGTCATCAATCCAGAGACTGTCTCCTATTGGCTAGAGGAGGGCGCCACCTTAGCCTCTATGACGGGTGGGCCCTCTTGCTTTGTCTCTATGTAAACATGACATGTGGGCCCTCCTCCTTTGTCTCTATGTAAACATGACATGTGGGCCCTTTTTGGCTCTTTTCGGATAACCCCCGCAGAAATAGATATTCACCAAAACTTATGGAAATTTGTCGGTTAAACCCCCTAAGTCTATGGTGATATTACAATTATGCCCTTTTTAGCTATTTATTGATGATAAAAAAATAGGAGTTATCTACCATCAACAGAGGTGCTCAAAACGAGTGACGAAGTTGCTAGGTTTAACGACGTCGGCCGATTGGCATGCCGCGTTCTCCGGATTTCGTGAAGCAACTTTAGTGGGCCCAAATAGGAAAAACATAGCTAACCCATTGGGGCATAGCATGCCAAAAGTTGGGATTGATTTGATCAAGTTTGGCCGTCCGTTTCGAGAAAACCGAGCCCTAGGTCAAGCATCATTAGCGCGTTGACATTGCCATGTTGGCAACTAATTATCTGCTAAACCGTAGCCCAAATGCCTAGGGTGTCTCAATGAAAAACATAGTGTGACGCGTGGGCTTCAAACTTTGTTTCTGGCCCATGGTCTAATTCGGCCCAGAAGTGGCCCAAAACCACCGTCGAAGAGGCCCACTCCGACACCCGCCACCTATTCGGCGCAATGCCTGAACGGGGGACGCGTGCCCAGGGCGCGTGGCTCCCATGCCGGCGCTCCATGGCCGCGTGGCACCGGTATTCTGGCCGCTCTGCCTCCACCTCGCCAGAAGGGACGCCGTCCGGGCCTCACTCTCTCTCCCTCACTCTCATCTTGCTCTCCTCCTCTCTCGGCTCCGCACCAAACGGCGCAAGGCCGAAGTCGCCGCCGCGCCCGCCATTGCCATCACCCAAGCTCCGCCACGCCGTTCCTCGCTCCAGCGACCGCAGCCGCCAGCGGCTCTGCCTCGCCACCTCCTTCGCGCGCAAGCTCTTCGCGCTGCCGACGCCGCGGGCGTGTTGCCCTCACCTCTCCTCTCGGTGCAGCGCGTCTCCACCGCCATGGCCGCAGTGCCGTGCCGCCGCGCATTTCCTCTCCCGAGCCCTTTCGGCCACCATAGACCACCGCGTCGCCTTCGCCATCCCGCGTCGCGCCCGATGCGCCGCTTCCCCTTCCTGGTCCGACGCTTCGAGCAGCCGCCGTCGGAGCCGCGCCCCGGGCGCCGCTAACCCGCGAGGCCAGAGGGCCACGGGCCGCCTTAATCCTGCTCCACGGGCACCGGCGGGTGCGCCTCGTCTCCCCGCAGGTCCGCCACCACGGCCGCGCTGCCGGCGAGGTCCTCACCGGCCGGCACGGCGAGCGCCGGTCGCTCCCCTGCTCCCCACCGCGTGAGGGACCCCGAGTTAGAATTCAATAAAGTGTAAGGTCCTCGGTGTAAAGCAGCCAGACACAGTGGTTCCAGGATCTGCCCCAGTTAATTCTCAGAAAGTACAGGGGCCTATCTGCAAAGCGCTCGTCTTATTAGGATTATGGAAAATGTTTTTCAGATTCTTGTTTAACCTTGCAAAAATCATAGAGGGAGCTAGGGTTATCCAAATTCGATGATTCAAGTTCCTAGATTTATCTTATGAGATTCCCTATGCATAGAAAATATGAGATGCCATGTTTGCTGTGCTTTTATATTGAGTTTAGATTTAATTGGTGAAATGTTGTTAATCTTTAGAAATGCATAGTAAATCATAGGCTGCTCCGAAAAATGTGATTCTTACTTTGTTAGTCTTTTTATGTGATGCCCTATCCATGATAAATATATCATGCATGCCTTCTGTGGATGATTTTGTAGTTGTAGTTCAAGTGTCATTTGTTGCCTATGTCGAGGATAATTCATAAATCAATTGTATAGGTTGAATCTGAGGTTGATACTTTTTGTGGGCTACTTATATGCCACACTGTAGCTCTGCATGTGCTTAGATTCATGATAGGAGCAAGTTGGTAGTACAAAGTATTTATAGGCCCTTGGTTTGGCGCTGCCATGTTATTTTTGTGTAGGCCAGTAGGATCATCCAATTGGAGTGAAACTTGAATGATGCACTGGCATTGCCATGTGTTGTCCACTGTAATTTTTATAGGATTTTAGGAAGTGTGTAGCTAAGGGTTGCTGTTCAACCCACGGTTGGTCAATTTGGGGTTGCTTGCATGATGTCATGCTTAACCCAGTTATAATTTGGTTTGTTGGGAAACTTGTCCTTATATGATTGGTTTGTAATTAGTATATGAGTCTACTGTTGAAATTTTGTGGTCATTGGATGATTAGTTTAGGAGCTATGGCTCTTGCAACTTGGTTAAAAGGGCTGTTTGGTTGCTGTTAGGTCAGAACTAGTTCTGGTGTTGTCTGTTTTAGGACCAGTTAGGTTGAGAATCATGTCTTGGTGTCTTGAGATGAATGATGGGCAATTTAGTAAGCTTTCCAGATTGTCCTCTTTCATGCTCATTGAGTTTATAGAACTCTAGTTATGATTTTATTACTGGACTGCCAATTATATGTCTATAATTCGTAGTGAAGCTCGATTGTGAGAGGTTGTGTATAGGACTTGATGATGATGACTCATAGTGATTAAGAGTGTATGATTGATTGTTACTTAGTGTGTGTATTGATGATTGAGTTAGGATAGTTATGCCTAGGTTAAGTCTTTGGCTTTACTGGCTTGTTTGCTAGTGATAAGTGTAGCAGATTGAATAGGTTATTCGCTCATAAACATCTATCATCCTTGATCATTCATGATCATGCATATACCGATGAACACGCACTTATGCATATGCATATGCATCATTCCAGGATCACGTGTAGAGCATTCGTCGTGAAGTCAAGGATCCAGAAGGACAAGTCGCGAACGGAGATCCGCACGCGAAGTGATCAAGAACCAGGAACCCGACGTGGAGTAGTCGTGTACCTGGAGCTTCAATCTGATCTTCTAACTAAGGCAAGCCCCAGAGCATCCCTCCTATGGTTTGCAAATGTTTTACCTTGCGTCCTTTTATTCTTTATGATGCATTAAGTTATAGGCGTTGATTGGAACCGTAGTTGCATCAGGAGTACCTTGCCACTAGAACTATCCTACTTTTACGTACAGGATCGACTACATGCTTAGGCCTACTCTATTAATCGGTAGAAGCCGGATGATTGACCATCTTCCGCGGTGATAGATGGTTACTACCCCTTTTGGATTGAGGACAGTGAGATGTTGGATATGAACATAACCATGTGGCCTTCTAAATCACCTCTAAAGAAATATGGCTTTGCACGTCCTCGATCATGTTGAATGCCGCCTCACAGATAGCTGGAAGGGCGTGCAGTGCCCGACCGTGAAGCCAAGAATCTACTTGGGCTGGGTTTTAACAGCCATGTATCCATGCCGGCGATGGGGGTGGGTGTAACAAGGGCCCGGTTGGTGAGTCCTTAAGATGGGGCGGTGTCATTTGATGGGCACGCTTACCTGTTGGCTGCCGGGAGTTTCCTTAGTCATGGTGGTCTGTTGTTGATCCCGCGTCTTTTCCCGAGTAGATCATGGTGACCTATATCTCACTTTAGCGGGTGAGTGCGGTTTGTGTGAGGAATACCCCGCTAGCTAGTTAGCAATCGATTATAATCGCCATCATTCCTGGACAGTGAATACTTGATCGAGACAGCGGCACGGTCGCCAATAATATCTCTTGTGCGAGTTGGTTATGTTCACTCATGTTGGTTTAATGATTACTCAATCAATGCGGTTACTTAATGTTGATTGCTTCTACCTAAAATGTGAGTAGTTGCAGGTGCTAATGTAGTAATGGCAGGTTCAACTTAATTGGATAAGCTAGAGAGTCCTTTTGTCACTAAATGACTATTAATAAGCTCATCTTTTTGGCAAATAGGGAGTCAGCTACCCCACTATAAAGCCTGGCATCCACCAAAGAGTCTTTATTTTCTTTTAGTCGGGTAAGTCTTGCTGAGTACAACGTACTCAGGGTGCAATTCCCAATGTTGTTTGTTGTAGGTTGAAGAACTACCATGTGGTGACACGGTGGACTTATATCCCACTATGGGAGTAATAGACTTCGGGCAAGTCAATTCTTATATCTCATCTACATGCTTTTGATGGAGTCGACCACTGAGCCGGCACTATATTTAAATATTTATGTGTGATTGTATTTGCAAGGATTATTCTTTTCCGTCGTTTAGTTGAAAACCCCGAGTTATAAAATATTATTTTTGTAACCATCGGTGTATTTATAAAGTTTGTAAAAGTAACTTAAGTGAATGGGAACTGCTGAACTTTGTGATCCGGGTGTGACTCTGAGAAAGTTCGAGATCTTTCGGGATTTTGCGGACTACCGGGCTAGTATAATTGCGGTTTACTACTTAAGTTGCCACGGTGGCTTGATTAGTGAACAGTAATTATATTAGTTGGTCGGTTCTGTTACAGATGGCATCAGCTCCATGGTTCAGCACTTACTGTTCACTTGAGTGTTTAAAAAACAAAAGGATTTGTTTTACAAAACTATTTGTCAACTTATAGTTATATAGGTATTTGAAAACTATGAGTTCAAAACTAAGAGTGTGCCAGTGGTCGTGTCCTATATGCCCAGTTAAGGACTACTAGGTGGCTATCTAACAGGCTAACTTTGGGTATTGCATCATATTTTCTTTTGTCGTGCTCATACACGACGGATGTGTATGGGGGCCATTCACTTGAATGGTTATGATTGGTTTCATACTCCTCTATGCTCTGGTAAGTCGGTTCAACGCCAAGGTAAGTGTGAGTTGTGAGAGCATGACCAGACGCAATGCTGGTCTAGGGGAGTGCTTATATAGTGCTGAAGTATGCTCATGTTTACACATGTCCATATGATGGTACTCCATGTGTGGGATGTCATCTTTTGACGATGATTGGTTAGCGTGCCCCTACATACAGGGATATCCGGGATATTCCTGTGTGGAGAAGGGTGTTGAATAGGAGTTGTTTGTATTCGGAGCTTTAACCTTATTCCTAAGGTGCCGAGTTTTTACGTCGCTTGCATTCATGTGGGATTTTGGGCTGAAATGAAGTCTTCTGCAGGTACACTAACCACGCAAGTTCGTATAGTTCGACTAGTTTCCGTTATATGAGGGTCGTATATATGCCACCGCTTAAAACGCTAGAATTTATTGTTTTCTAGGTTTGTGAGGACGTACGAAACGTGCATGCATCATGTCACATGGTCATTTCATGGGTACAACACTATTTCTTTCCTTATAAATGAATGCTTCTCTTTCGATAAAAATTGACCAATATAACCTTCGTCACATGAGAGTTGTAATTCGGCTGTACAAGAGGCACGATTGAGGCACATCAAATCCAAGTCAACCAAAGCAGAAGCTCTACAACATCAGCTTGCCACTTGTGAGCCATATGGAATCAAGCAGTTTCTGACGGAATTTGGAAATGCCGTCCCTTTTATGGTGAGTTCTGCACTCTGCGGGTTATACCACGGGTAAAGAAGTCTCGCTACCAGTGGAGTCAAGAGATGGAAGGTCAACATCTAAGTTTACTCCCTGTCAAGGTTGTGATTTCTGCCAAGAGCGAGGGTGGGTCACTTTGGTGTGGCCGCCGCTTTATCGCTCGAGGCAGGAACCCTCAGGAAGGTGCGAATATAGTTGCTTATGGAGCCCTGAGGGAATTGCTTAAGAGATGTCCCAATGGAGTTGCTCATGCCACTGTGACTGTGTTTTCCAAGGGTGACCCATACCATGTTGTGTGGCGCCAGATTGGTGAGACTACACTTGTTGGTGATACGGATGAAGCTGAGTTAGCAATGGTATTGATAGCAGCACGATGTTTGCCGTGATTAAGAGCTACTCTTGTTTTGAGAGTGCATTGGAACCTCTTAATCATGAGTCGATTATGTCACCACTAAGCAGCAGTCGGTGATGAAGGGATACGAAGAGAAAGTAAAGAGGGTGACTATGTTGCTTGCGCAAATAACGCTTCCCAGGGAATGGGCTATGCAACGAAAGAATGTTGCCATGCATGAAGCCTTTGTAGCACAAAGTTAGTTCTAGAATATACTTGCCCTACTTGGTCAGCGGCAGCAAGCCTTGGTAACAGTCGTGCAACATTGGAATGAATTTTGGAACGAGAAATATCTCCTGGGAAATCGGGTGATCGTATTGGACGTTATCGATACAGCTTTACAAGGAGATCCGTAGTGGGTCTACAATTAGCTTCAACTCAATCCTCCCAGAAGGGCTGATCACGAAGAATTTCAACATGTATATGCTCAGTTTCACCATATTCCTCTCGGAACGACTAAGAGAGTACCTGGGGTCTTCTCCGCTTATGAGGCCTCCACAACAAAAGAGGAATTGGTGGCAATACCTCAGCGATGCCGGACATGGAGAATGAAGAAGTTGAAAATACATGTTATGTGGAGAACATGGACCAGCAATCTGAGGAGGAGTGATGCTTGTTAGTAGAGTTACTTGCTTCCTTTTTGTGGACCATTATGTTATGGCGTATCCATGCGTTGTGGGTGCCATGATATGTTGGTCAGTAGAATTGTATGATGTGATGTGTTGGCTGACGGATTTGCTCTAGACTAGCCACTATGAATGAGTATCATGTGGAGCTTATAGGATTGGTATAGAACATTGTTGTGGTTTAAGAAAATGTTCAACTCCCGTCCTTGTGAATTCGCTTCTCTTGTTATCCGTCCATGATGGTATGTCGACGTTGGTTTCTTGTTGTCACATACCTAGACCAGTTTTAAGCGAATCTTGCTATCCATCATACCTGTGGGAACAACATGACCTTAGTGTGTAGTTTATGCCATGTTTGTTCCACAAATACTCCTTGGTATCCTCAAATTTTAAATCGATGACGATTCTTTTTACCTTGCCTTGTGCCCAAAGCCATTGGTACAAGATGTTCTCCAATATATCTTATCCTCTGGCAAATCATACCATTGGTCGTGGATCCGGTAATGTCGTCCCGATTGAAGTTTGTAGTGCCGCGATGGAATCTAGGACCCTCCTTGTGGACGCACATGGTTGGGACACTAGGAGACTCGCCAGCATTGTGATTACCAATCGTAGTATGTTACCTTAACTACACTAGTGTAATATGCTGCCATGTTATTGTCTTACAACCTCCCTTGAATGTTGCAAGACATATCTTTCGAAAGAATCCATATACATATTGTAGCGTTATCAGAAGCCTGATAATGCTTTGATCAATGGGGAGATCCTTTTTCCCATTTCCTCCAAAGTGAGAATGTGGCCTCGCACGTTTTCCTCGAATGATTGTTTAGATGCTTGTGCACGTGCTTAGATCGCGATAGTAGATTGCTGATAAAATAGTCTTATCAATATGGCCCGTGCGAATAGAAAGTTGTAATGACAGCTTAACTCCATGCCCAAAGTGTTTAGTTGCTTTCTCGCTGATCCTTGGGCATTAGACCTATTGGTTTGCTAATCCTTGGATTGGCAGCTAACTTCGGTTTCGTGATGATTGTCTAACTAAGCGAGTTATCTTAATAAACCTAGTATTGGGAAACCGTTTCGACAAGTATGAGTATGCCATGAAGACGGTGTGCCAAGTATCAATTCCTTGTTTTTCCTTGTTATCCTCTAACCTTGCGACCATCCTTGTCGGCCGTTCACTTCTTGTCTTGCACGTGATGCCTATTCCTACAAGAATACTCTTTGTCGTGCAAAGCTGCATCTCGATGCGTAATATCTATAATGGTGTCTTGAGGAATAACAAATGATGCCGCGCCAAACTGAGAGCTCCCTGTGGGTGCACACACATGGTTGAGCTATTCGGTACGCGCAGAGATCATGGTTGTAACATCGATCTATTACACGAATTACCTCGATGTAATTTTGCGTGACCCTACCTGGATTATCTTTGGTATTCATTGATCATTCTCTGATAACGTTAGCTATGAAGTCTTTCAATGAAGTGTGTCATAAGATGATTTGTGAAGGATAAGTCACTAACATTAACCTTGTCTTGACTATGAGAGATGGTAGGCCGATAGACTACCAAGTGTTTCCCCTAGAGTCACCTTATCTCCTGTAGAATGTGTGCTCCTCTATAGTTCGTGTAGAGTATATGATGTGTTTTGATGCGTGTTTGAGAGGTGTTTTGGGATGAACAATCACGTGTTCAATGCTGAGAGCTTTTGAGAGCAAAGTACGAGTACTATTTGTTGAGCTCTTGAAGGTGTCCAGTTGTTCCTTTGCTCATAATGGAATCCTTCTAGCCGACACGGGTGTCAGAGTAGTTGGAGCCGTCGGTGTGGATTTAAATGGATATAAGATTTTGCCGATCAGCGGAATGAATTCCTACCCCATGGAACCCCTTATCCAGAAGTTGGAATTCTTTTAAGGGGGTTAGACCTTTTTAATGTCCTATAAGGTACTCTTGCCATATGGGAATCAAAGGAGAAAACTTATCGAGTAAGGGCCTTTATTGAGATAACCTGACAAATGCCACATCCTTGGACACCCATTTTGTGGTACTCAACCGTCAACTGTCCATCTACAAGAAGCCAATGTGTCCTGTTGATAATATGAAGTCTCTACAACGAATTGGATGGTTTTAGTACTAGTGGACTTGCACCTGATTGAGGATCAGGTAGTCAGTACACCCGAATCCGTCATGCATTGGGTATGCATGGCATGTGTAATTTGATACGACCTTGGGTTTGAAAATTATGGACCTTACATGTCGTTCAAGCATTGTTGGGACATGCATGTTGGCTCAATACGGGAACCCTTTTGGGTAAGGCTTGTCACGTGTATGGTTGGAGCAAGGTAATTTTGGTATACCCAGAGTGGTGCATCCCTAATCCGAGAATATGTATTGTATGCAAGAAGATGCTACCTAAAGATGCTTGCTATATGATTCGCTTAGCTTGTCAGAACTGCTTAATGGAATAAGGAATCTAGTGGGTTTTGATGAGTCAAGGAGTTCTTGACCTAAGAACTTTGACTTCTACATGAGAAGATTCGGATACCTTGGACCTAGGAATTTTAATTTCTACATGTAAGAGTTAAATATTTTTGATCAAAATGATTCCTATTGGCATACCAATAGCCGGTGTTCCTATGAAGGGCTGTGTCGATAATGAATATGTGCGGACAAAGTCCTATGTTGCCACCTCGGAAGGAAGTCATGTGGTTTCCGTTTTGCGGAAGCTACGCTCCGCTTCTTAGTGGTAAACATAATGGATTTTTGAAGCACCTTTTGATGTATTTCATGATGCAAATAGCAGATTTCCTCTCAAGTACCCCTCGGCAATTTCCTATTGGGTAGTTAACTGGTCATACTACGTGATGACCTACGCTAATGGGATGTTGTCTCAGGATCTATGTGAATGCTTATCATACTATCCTTTGTCATCTTCAAACTTAAGATTGACATAGTAATGGTAGCATTACTTTAAAAGAAGACATGTCTGTTGCAAACCATGATTGAAGCTGCTCGCTGAGAGTGTGTATAAGTTAACCGATGAGATAGAGCTGAACCCAAATTGCTTCATTCATTCGACATCGCCTACCCATGAAGCTTCGACACCACCACCTGGACCGAATGTTCTGTAAGTTGCAAGGAGAGGAACAGTTGGTGTGGTAAATTGGATTTTCCCGAGGTTACCAGTGTATGGTATGCCTCCTGAGTAGACTGTGACCCTGTCAAGTCTCCAACATCATAATGTGAGCAAAAACAAGAGTGCCCTGGATGAAACAGTATTGTGTCCTGGGGACACCACGTTGGAGCCAGCAAGTTATACCCGGAGATGAATTGGATCTTAGGAATTGAGATTACGTAACCTAGAACTAAGTCACTTGGCTGTGACAAGTAGTGAGAAGTTTATGGATAAACGTGAAGGCAGTGGTAAAGCATGAGCTATCGTTATGAGAGATATCGTTTTTCGAAAACTAATCTACTTCTACCAAATCTCGGGACGAGATTTCTTTTAAGGGGGTTAGAGCTGTAACATCCTGGATGTTAATCATTCATTAACTCTGCAAATCATGAGCATAATCATATCATTAGCATCTAGTCATCATCTTGACATGATTGCTAGATGTTTGTCTGCACTCTGTTTGACTTAGTCTATAAGTGTGATTGTTGGCTTGAACTGGAAGTAGTAGTTACGTCGCTTATCTCGAGTCGGACCTTTAATAAAGTTCGAAGAGGAGAACATTTCGAGAAAACTTTATGTTTTGACTTTTGCATGAAAATGCCTAGGAGGTGCTCAAAACGAGTGACGAAGTTGCTAGGTTTAACGACATCGGCCGATTGGCATGCCGCGTTCTCCGGATTTCGTGAAGCAACTTTAGTTGGCCCAAATAGGAAAAACATAGCTAACCCATTGGGGCACAGCATGCCAAAAGTTGGGATTAATTTGATCAAGTTTGGCCGTCCGTTTCAAGAAAACCGAGCCCTAGGTCAAGCGTCATTAGCGCGTTGACATTGCCATGTTGGCAACTAATTATCCGCTAAACTGTAGCCCAAATGGCTAGGGTGTCTAAATGAAAAACATAGTGTGACGCGTGGGCTTCAAACTTTGTTTCTGGCCCATGGTCTAATTCGGCCCAGAAGCGGCCCAAAACCACCTCGAAGAGGCCCACTCCGACACCCGCCACCTGTTCGGCGCAATGCCTGAACGGGCGACGCGTGCCCAGGGCGCGTGGCTCCCATGCCGGCGCTCCATGACCACGTGGCGCCGGTATTCTGGCCACTCTGCCTCCACCTCGCCAGAAGGGACGCCGCCCGGGCCTCACTCTCTCTCCCTCACTCTCATCTTTCTGTCCTCCTCTCTCGGCTCCGCACCAAATGGCGCAAGGCCGAAGTCGCCACCGTGCCCGCCATTGCCGTCACCCAAGCTCCGCCACACCGTTCCTCGCTCCAGCGACCGCAGCCGCCAGCGGCTCTGCCTCGCCACCTCCTTCGCGCGCAAGCTCTCCGCGCTGCCGACGCCGCGGGCGAGTCGCCCTCACCTCTCCTCTCGGCGCAGCGCGTCTCCACCGCCATGGCCGCAGTGCCGTGCCGCAGCGCATTTCCTCTCCCGAGCCCTTTCGGCCACCACAGACCGTCGCGTTGCCTTCGCCATCCCGCGTCGCGCCCGATGCGCCGCTTCCCCTGCCTGGTCCGACGCTCCGAGCAGCCGCCGTCGGAGCCGCGCCCCGGGCGCCGCTAACCCGCGAGGCCAGAGGGCCACGGGCCGCCATGAGCCTGCTCCGCGGGCACCGGCGGGTGCGCCTCGTCTCCCCGCAGGTCCGCCGCCATGGCCGCGCTGCCGGCAAGGTCCTCACCGGCCGGCACGGCGAGCGCCGGTCGCTCCCCTGCTCCCCACCGCGTGAGGGACCCCGAGTTAGAATTCAATAAAGTGTAAGGTCCCCGGTGTAAAGCAGCCAGACACAGTGGTACCAGGATCTACCCCAGTTAATTCTCAGAAAGTACAGGGGCCTATCTGCAAAGCGGTCGTCTTATTAGGATTAAGGAAAATGTTTTTCAGATTCTTGTTTAACCTTGCAAAAATCATAGAGGGAGTTAGGGTTATCCAAACTCGACGATTCAAGTTCCTAGATTTATCTTATGAGATTCCCTATGCTTGGAAAATATGAGATGCCATGTTTGTTGTGCTTTTATATTGAGTTTAGATTTAATTGGTGAAATGTTGTTAATCTTTAGAAATGCATAGTAAATCATAGGTTGCTCCGAAAAATGTGATTCTTACTTTGTTAGTCTATTTATGTGATGCCCTATCCATGATAAATATATCATGCATGCCTTCTATGGATGATTTTGTAGTTGTAGTTCAAGTGTCATTTGTTGTCTATGTCGAGGATAATTCATAAATCAATTGTATAGATTGAATCTGAGGTTGGTACTTTTTGTGGGCTACTTATATGCCACAATGTAGCTCTGCATGTGCTTTGATTCATGATAGGAGCAAGTTGGTAGTACAAAGTATTTATAGGCTCTTGGTTTGGCGCTGCCATGTCATTTCTGTGTAGGCCAGTAGGGTCATCCAATTGGAGTGAAACTTGGATGATGCACTGGCATTGCCATGTGTTGTCCACTGTAATTTTTATAGGATTTTAGGAAGTGTGTAGCTAAGGGTTGCTGTACAACCCACGGTTGGTCAATTTGGGGTTGCTTGCATGATGTCATGCTTAACCCAGTTATAATTTGGTTTGTTGGGAAACTTGTCTGTATATGATTGGTTTGTAATTAGTATATGAGTCTACTGTTGAAATTTGGTGGTCATTGGATGGTTAGTTTAGGAGCTATGGCTCTTGCAACTTGGTTAAAAGGGCTGTTTGGTTGCTGTTAGGTCAGAACCAGTTCTGTTGTTGTCTGTTTTAGGACCAGTTAGGTTGAGAATCATGTCTTGGTGTCTTGAGATGAATGATGGGCAATTTAGTAAGCTTTCCAGATTGTCCTCTTTCATGCTCATTGAGTTTATAGAACTCCAGTTATGATTTTATTACTGGAGTGCCAATTATATGTCTATAATTGGTAGTGAAGCTCGATTGTGAGAGGTTGTGTATAGGACTTGATGATGATGACTCGTAGTGATTAAGAGTGTATGATTGATTGTTACTTAGTGTGTGTCTTGATGATTGAGTTAGGATAGTTATGCCTAGGTTAAGTCTTTGGCTTTACTGGCTTGTTTGCTAGTGATAAGTGTAGCAGATTGAATAGGTTATTCGCTCATAAACATCTATCATCCTTGATCATGCATATACTGATGAACATGCACTTATGCATATGCATACTCATCATTCCAGGATCACGTGTAGAGCATTCGTCGTGAAATCAAGGATCCAGAAGGACAAGTCGCGAACGGAGATCCGCACGCGAAGTGATCAAGACCCAGGAACCCGACGTGGAGTAGTCGTGTACCTGGAGCTTCAATCTGATCTTCTAACTAAGGCAAGCCCCGGAGCATCCCTCCTACGGTTTGCAAATGTTTTACCTTGCGTCCTTTTATTCTTTATGATGCATTAAGTTATAGGCGTTGATTGGAACCGTAGTTGCATCAGGACTACCTTGCCACCAGAATTATCCTACTTTTACGTACAGGATCGACTACATGCTTAGGCCTGCTCTATTAATCGGTAGAAGCCGGATGATCGACCATCTTCGCGGTGATAGATGGTTACTACCCCTTTTGGATTGAGGACAGTGAGATGTTGGATATGAACATAACCATGTGGCCTTCTAAATCACCTCTAAAGAAATATGGCTTTGTACGTCCTCGATCATGTTGAATGCCGCCTCACAGATAGCTGGAAGGGCGTGCAGTGCCCGACCGCGAAGCCAAGAATCTACTTGGGCCGGGTTTTAACAGCCATGTATCCATGCCGGCGATGGGGGTGGGTGTAACAAGGGCCCGGTTGGTGAGTCCTTAAGATGGGGCGGTGTCATTTGATGGGCACGCTTACCTGTTGGCTGCCGAGAGTTTCCTTGGTCATGGTGGTGTGTTGTTGATCCCGCGTCTTTTCCCGAGTAGATCATGGTGACCTATATCTCACTTTAGCGGGTGAGTGCGGTTTGTGTGAGGAATACCCCGCCAGCTGGTTAGCAATCGATTATAATCGCCATCATTCCTGGACAGTGAATACTTGATCGAGACAGCGGCACGGTCGCCAATAATATCTCTTGTGCGAGTTGGTTATGTTCACTCATGTTGGTTTAATGATTACTCAATCAATGCGGTTACTTAATGTTGATTGCTTCTACCTAAAATGTGAGTAGTTGCAGGTGCTAATGTAGTAATGGCAGGTTCAACTTAATTGGATAAGCTAGAGAGTTCTTTTGTCACTAAATGACTATTAATAAGCTCATCTTTTTGGCAAATAAGGAGTCAGCTACCCCACTATAAAGCCTGGCATCCACCAAAGAGTCTTTATTTTGTTTTAGTCGGGTAAGTCTTGCTGAGTACAACGTACTCAGGGTGCAATTCCCAATGTTGTTTGTTGTAGGTTGAAGAACTACCACGTGGTGACACGGTGGACTTATATCCCACTATGAGAGTAATAGGCTTCGGGCAAATCAATTCTTATATCTCATCTACATGCTTTTGATGGAGTCGACCCTGAGCTGGCACTATATTTAAATATTTAGGTGTAAGTGTATTTGCAAGGATTATTCTTTTCCGCTGTTTAGTTGAAAACCCTGAGTTGTAAAATATTATTTTTGTAACCATCGGTGTATTTATAAAGTTTGTAAAAGTAACTTAAGTGAATGGGAACTGCTGAATTTTGTGATCCGGGTGTGACTCTGAGAAAGTTCGAGATCTTTCGGGATTTTGCGGACTACCGGGCTAGTATAATTGCGGTTTACTACTTAAGTTGCCACGGTGGCTTGATTAGTGAACAGTAATTATATTAGTTGGTCGGTTCTGTTACAAGTAGCAACCCCAACCCCTCTTTGTCGTCGTGACCATGGCCATATGTTCATCAACCGAGAATAAGATAGGAGAAGAATAAAAGAAAGATGATGAGAGAAGTGGGTCATGTAGGTCACGCTTTGTTAGAATGATTTTAAGGATCTAATTTTGAGGGTATTGTGGAAGTACAACTTAGAAAATAAGGAACTCAAAAATGAGGACGCCACAAAGTAGGAGCTCAGCTTTAGGAGCTATTGCTTGAGTTTCTCTACCTAAAATTTCAATTATTCAACAAACCCACCAACTCCACGGTCTATAGGTTAAAGTACCATGGGGTCTGCTATAGTGGCAGTTCTACTGGATATTAAATACTCCATATATAGAAGGCAATAGAAAACTTCGTAACATGTGAGGCAATAGAAAATGTGATATAAATTGAAGAAAAATCCATAATACTGACTCACATTTATGTTATTATTTTTAGCCATTAATCTGTAAAAAACATATCGTAGATCCCATATTTTTTATGAATTAGTAAAACTGCAGAAGAAATCATTTTTATAAGAACATGTTCTACAGAATGTGGCTGAAGATTGTTTGCCCTCTCCATACCAGGTATACCATTCACTCCTCTTGAAAAGGTTCACTTCATCACCAGAGGTACACTTCCTCGTTCCATCAGCTCCAAAAATGTTTTCATCGGAGATTTTTTTTTGGATTAGAAAACATCTATTTTTGTATATGATTGTGATATCTTGCATTATGTTTCATATTGGTATTCACAATATCACAGAAAAACCTTGTAATTTTCAATGGGTTTTTGCATTTTTCTGTGGGGTTTTTAGAGAAACCCACGAAAAAATTATAAATTTTTATGTGTACCGAGAAAAACAAAGATAAAAATTCATCACCCATGGAAGTATTCAAGTTTCCAGTAGTGATAGGCGGATAGTTTACATGCAAACTTATAGGATTGTTATAGTAGCAAATGTCAGTAATTTAGATGCAGTTTAGAGAGCTACACAATATGTATTTTTCATAAGAATAATGGAGGTGTGTGTTTTTTCTAAAAGGATAGGTTTAGTGGCTATTATTGGTGATGATGGTTGTAGCCTATATATATTGGATTAAAGCAAGGTGTTTATGGTTATTACGAGAATTTCTGGCATATATATTTTTGTCCAACCCTGTCTCGTGTGTAGTATATCCGTATATGAAGGCCACCATCCAAATATAAATTGTATTAACATAAAGATGGGGTCATAATTTGCTGATCCACATGCTGACTACTATCAACCAAGTAGATTATGGTCTCGGTAGCCAATCAAAACTGCTCCAAGAGAAAACTAATCAAGACGTGTAGCTGTAAAACTCGAGGCATTCTCTTGTCTACTTCTCACTAGCGACGAACTCTGCCTAGGAAGACTGATGTTAGTGAGTTCGTCACATCAATAATTATGCTCAAATAAAGCATCTTCTTTCGGATATTAATTACCATTCACTGAGCCGGCCGGTACTCAGCGTGTGCACGAGATGTTCTTCTTAGGAGTTAGGGGTGCGCTCTTTGTCAGGATCGCGTGCATCGTGTTAATACCAGTCTGCATGTTCGCCGGCTTGATGATGTATGTCATCGGCACGCGGTGGGGCCTCAGTATCCTCGTCTTTGTCTCCGTTCTCCTATGCGTCCACTGTCCGTTCCTCATCGACTGCACAGGTCACAACAACGCAGGCAGCAGCCTCCCAGTGCAAGTGCAGGTGCAGAATCCGGCACCGGGGCCGACGGAGCCAGGACCGTCGCATGCCGAGCCGCCAGCACAACCGCGTGGCGTCCACTGTAACGGCCTTGGTGCCTTGGCGATCGCGGCCATCCCGGGGTACGAGTATGACATGAAGGCCGGCGGTGACGAGTGTGCGGTCTGCCTCGGCGAGCTGCAGCGCGGGGAGGTGGTCAAGCTGCTTCCGGCGTGCATGCATCTGTTCCACGAGGGGTGCATCGATGCATGGCTGAGATCGCACATCACCTGCCCGATGTGCCGATCACAGGTCACTGCCGCGCTGCCGGTGGGCGCTCAAATTATGCTGCGTGTAGAATAGATTATTTGGGATGTGCTTGGGACTTTTATCTTCTCGTCATCCATTGTCTATTTTCTCATAGACATTATAGGACACATGTTCACTGGTTTGGTTGAACATATTATCCCCAAAGGAGTTGCCATTCTGCAAATATGTTTGAAATGCTTGCTGTGTTGAAGATCAACTTTAGTAAGAGTGAGATATTAATGATTAACCATGATGGGAATTGGGGGCATGTTAGCACCCAGCCCACAAGAACAATCGCGAAGGCCTAGGTAGAATGGCCCACGTCTCCCAGTCTCAAGAAGCCCAACCAGAAATACATTGGCAAGTAATGGCCTGAAGTATACGCTGGCAAGCGTGCAAGAGGCAAGTCCTCTCTAATATAAAGTGAAGAGAGTTCACATGAGAGCTCACGGTATTTTGTAAACCAAAATCGAATTCCTGAACTAAGATTCATTTGCTCATCCTATTCTTCTTATTCGGTCTTCTTCTTCTCCATGTCGTCCCCGATTTTCCCTTCCTCCAGCCTCTCGGCCCTCACCGGGCAGCAATATGCTGAGCTCCTTAATTGTCAAATGGGTCTATTTCCAAATATTTGGGTGTTCCTATTAGCCCAAGTAGACTGCATTGTACCCAAGTAGATCTACCCTAATTTCTGCAAGCCTTAGCAACTCCCCAAAAAGCCAAATATGTGAAAAAAGTTCAATTCATATTGGGTCTAATAAAATTAATGATTCTCCAATAAGGTCAATTTTACTAAAGGTGAAAATTTTGTACCTCAAAGGTAGAAACATTAAAGTTGGAAATGGAGAAATAACTAGACTCTAGGAAGATTGGTAGCTCTTTGACAGGCCACTAACTCTTGTTTCTGGACTGTATGCGAGCAAAAGTGTCTGTGAAAAAAGTTAAAAATAGCTTGCTCCACATCTCTCTTAGAACATGGCTCCTAACAGATCTTAGGAATGTTTGAGACAAAATATGAACCCTAGCATGCAGAATCCTTTAATTTAAATGAAAATTTTGGTACAATTGTATCGAAATGGGGTAAAAAAAGTAAGTACACTATTAAATCCATGTATGATAAATTGACTGAAAAGATAATGGTATATATATGTCGTATATTTGGAAAGCGAAGATCGTTCCCAAGATTAAATAATTTATGTGGCTCTTATCAAAGGGAGTAGTGCTTACTAAAGACAATCTATTAAAAGGGAACTTTAGTGGAAACCCTAGCAGCTATTTTTGTGATATGGATGAATCTATTGACCATCTCTTTTTTTCAATGTTCAATTGCAAAAGTTATATGGGCCTGTATTGCCAAATGTATTGGTTCTAATACCATACTTGACAATCTATAAAATGGTAGATGTGGTTGGATGAATTGCTACCCCAAGGCAGGAAGTTCCATGTCCTGGTGGTGGCCGCTATATGTCGGGAAATTTGGAATGCGAGAAATGAGGCTTGGTTTGAATATAAGATCACTAGAAAACCTTTGGAGATAATTTGCCATGCAAGAGCTCTAATGAGTTTCTAGGCATGGCTCTATCTTGATCTGGAGAAAGAAACTTTGCAAGCTGGGGTCAAGTTGATGATAAAAGTGGCGTTGGACCAAGGTTGATGATGGAGCAAACTGTCAAGATGGTGGACACTACAATATGTAAGTTGTCTGCAAAGCTGGAGGGCTCTATCTTCTTCAGGCTCAAGATGATAGAGTCAAGACCATGGTTTACTTTCTTCTTCGTTTTTTCTATCAATTGGTTGCCTTAGGTTACTGGACGAGACTTGTAGGGGGTTTACGTCGCGTTTGGGTGTCCGCAGGTTTGGTTACCCCTATTGCGCTGGAGGTGAAGCTCAATTTGTCAGGTTGCTGTCCCTTTTGTGTTCGTGGTTGAACGCATGTTTCTAGAGTTGTTTATCTTTTTCTTTTGCTTCTTAAACATCTAAACATGTTGTATTTCCGTTCAATAAATGAGAATGGGGATCCCCCAAGTCTAAAAAATAAAAAGAGGAAGATAATTAAGTGGTCGGTCTTATATTATTTCTATATTGACACCTTTTTTGACCGAATTCTATATTGACACCTACATGTTAGGCATGCATATCACTACTACAAAAGTCATGTGATGTACGAAGAGATGCCTTAATGTTTGGATGAGTGTGCCTCAATAACTGCCTCTGGAAGTGGTTTTAAAAAACCAGTCACGTTTACAAATCTATTTAGAGGTTGTTCGTGTTTTTAGACACATCTACAAATGGTCCAATCTTTAGAGTTGGCTCTAGACCTAGTGACCTCTATAAATGGTTTTTTAGAAGCTTAGAACCACCTCTAATACTTGAGTTCTAGAGACAACTGGATCTAGAGTTGTGTGCAAAAATAGGTATTGCACAGTGAAATTTGTAACTTTTTCTAAGTATTGCACAGTAAAATTTGTAAGTTTTTCAAACAAAGTTGGATAGAAAAAAGCAAATTTTATATCAAACTTGTATAACTTGAACAGATCTACATGGTCTTTAAAATTTATCACAGTCTTCATTTTAAATCATTTAAATTCTTGCATATATTGTGTTCAAGTTCTCACATTTTTAAAATTTATTTGTTCCTTGAGTTTTTCCAAACAAACTTAAATGAAGAAACGGCCAAAGCTAAAGTTATAGATCTCAAAAAGATATAATACATTGCAGAAACTTTTTTTATTTAAAATAGTCTATGGTCCCAAAATTTAATTTGAAGTCCTCAAATATTGAAATGCAAAATTTAATTTGAAGTCCTCAAATATTGCAGAAACTTTTTTAGTGATCAACACTTAGTTCCTGAACTATATGAAGCAGATGGTATTAATGAGTGGCAGACTCGCACCGTAGCCCAGGCAAGCACCTAGGGACTAGGGTCATCGCTGGGCCTTAGGCCAGTCTCAGTAGAGAGTTTTATTGCATCGTTTTTAAGACAGCCACATCATATAAAATAAAATGAAACTCGAATGAAACATCCCCTCTCTCAATAAAAAAGTTTAGTTCCATAATTTTATAGCCATTTAATTTCATGACTCAGAGTGAGTAGGTAATCATGTCAACAGAGTGTAATACCCATGACACTCATTTCTTCTCTCTTTAATGTAATTGAAACTCGACTCCCACTAAGACTGGATTTATGTCCGCCCATGGTTATCATGGATCGGACCATATCCTGCATGCACGTGATAATTGAAGTGATGGAGACCATAAATATTGGGGTGGGATGCCATGGTTAACATTTTGCTTGAATGGTCTAATAACTGAGAAATGGTTGACGCACCTGACAGCCCTGAAGAAAATTATGAACAACATGATTGCACACATTCTTGGACGCCAAGCCAAGCCACCGGATAAGCAACTTACGCACAACTTCAAATTCCAGCTTCTTCTGCATAAACATATGTCACGCGTGCCAACGGAAGCAACTTGTCTTATGCTTAGCCGCTCCGCCCCTCGCCTCCCTTAGATGAGGTTTGAAATCTCAGTCGAAAAGGACAGGACAAATAAACAAAACTAAGATCAGCTAATAGTCTACAAAGCAATAGTACATTATTAGCGTTGCTGTCATGCATTAGGTTAGACACATGACCAATAATGCATAACGTGTTGAGTCAAAACGGTTGATCTCACTTCTGACTTTACTTGATATCTCGATTTTGGATGATTTCTCTGCACGGAAGTTGAAACTTCGTGCTGTCTTGAGCACATCATCGGAGTGAAAGTGTAATGGTTTGCAGCTGTCCTAACTTCTTTAGCATACACAGTCATGTCGCAGCCACCGAGCTCACCGCCCCCGCCATCCCCGAGATCACCGCCACGCACACTGGCCATTTCGTTGGCCGTGTCCCTGTTATTCGTCTGCTGCGCCATCCTCTTGGTCACAGCAACGACAGCGTTCCTGTTGTGCTACTGCCGCCGGAGAAGGGACCGTCCTGGTTCCGAATCTGGGCACAGGGTGCCGCCGCCTGGCGCCACCGGCGGCGTCGATGCGGCGGCAGTGATTTCCCTTCCTGGAGTAGAGACGGCCCTGCCGGCCTTCTCTTATGCTCCCCAGGACATCGAGCATGGTGGCAGCGCACTCGAGTGCGCGGTGTGCCTCGGCGCGCTGAAGGAAGGGGAGATGGTGCGGCAGCTGCCGGCCTGCATGCATGTGTACCATGTTGGGTGCATCGACCGTTGGCTCGCCGCGCACCAGACGTGCCCGGTGTGCCGGTCGATCGCAGCTTGAAACTAGATGGTGAGAGCTTGGAACTTATTGGATTCCTTTCCCCTGGCCAGTGACCAACCACATCAATAATCCGCAGTTTCTGTTTGACGTCTGTAGTTTGGCACTTTGGCAGTGGTATAAATTAACTCTTACTACACTATGGAATTAGCTAGGGATTTATGCAGTAGAAAACAAGTTGATTTGTGATTTACTTGGCTTCTTTCCACCGTAATTCGTGTATATCGTCCTAAGTGACATCGGTTACTGCCAAGCGCAAACGGTGTTTCTTATGAGAGAGAAACACGTGCTAAACGTTATAGTGCCCCAGAAGTTAGGCAGAAAAAATTGTGGCTAGTGCATCTATCTCAGGCTGAACCATGGTTGTGCGATCATGCATGGGGGGAATGGCATGCTCTTTTATCTAGCGAGAGAGTAGCCTCTCTTTCTGGTTAGTTCAGTGTCAACCCAAACCTAAGTTGGGATGAATAACTCTGGGAGAAAAAAAAACAATGACATACTACCTTCGATTGCTTAGTTCACGTGACTGCTAATGCGTTTGCACTGTATATCTTGCTGTTAGGTCACGCCATAAACCAGTTACTTCCTCCGTCCTTAAATAAATATTCGCTTGCACCTTCCGAAAAATGACTTTAATTAAATATATATTAAAAATTTAATATTTATGGTACATATTTAGTATCGTTGTAAATATTTTTAAATCTAGTTTTCTAACAAATTTATTCAGAGATACAAATATTATACGTATTTTCTACAAATCGAGTACATTTGTGATAGGTACTAAAACAACGACACTTATTTAAGCAGAGAGTAACAACAACGCAGCTTTAACAAACAAAAGTCAACGGTAATGAATACCACGACTGAACTGTTTCCCGTACAAAATAGCTAGCACAACCAAACAGCATTTCATATATAAGATCTCTTACAACATTTTAGAAGTGGACAGTTTTGTTTACACAGATGGACAAAATGTCCAGTCTATGCCAAATGTTCTATATTAATAGGTCATTTATAGAGATGGTACATCGATTAACTGAAAACAAAGAAACAAAAACAAAAAAGTCATCGACATATCTCTACCACTACAATATTACAGTCATGATGGGTTTGTAGTTGCCACGGCCTAGTGTGTTGTAATATGTATTAAATTTGTTCCGATATCGATCCCTCATGTAGACAAAAGCTGACTATATGTTACAATAATAATTGACAAATTTTGCCATGGGACATCGAAGAATCGTGTAATATGACAATTCACACCGCCAACACCACAGTTTGTTATATGGGACGTTATAAAACTGAGGATATTTTCCATAAGACGCCGAGCTTATTATTTTAATTATCACTTTTTCTATATCCCAGTCGCCTGGGTTCTTCCAAGAACCCAGGCGACGGGTTCCATTGCACTATACGAATCCCGGCAATGTTATCCCGGCAATGTTCTGACTTGCTTGCGGTGATGTTATGCTTTGTGTCCGGTGATGTTCCGTGTGATTTCTCTCTGCGACACTCACTCGACGTTCTGGTCCGTGTCCGCCGATGTTCCACACCGATACTCTTTGTTCTGCGAGAAGTGCTCGATGTTTTGGCCCGTTTCTAGCAATGTTCTGGTCTGTGTACGGCGATGTTCCGCTGACGTCGTCTGGATTTTTTTAAAAAAATACCAAGCGACTAGGATTTAGCAAATTCCTTATTTTATTCATTTCACGGTTTTAGAGATGGAACATGGAAAATGTTGAAACCGCCCTCGTCTCTAACCTCCGGTTGTTCAGCGATACTTTGCCACCATAACATATCGCCGATGCCAATTCATAGCCGTTCTTCTCCGATCAATAGCGTCAGCAGTGGTGGCCTCTCTCTAGCCTCGGTTGAAAACGTGGCATGCACACGGTACACCGTGCAAGCCTGCATGGACGAAAGTGATCTAGGCATATCCTAAATCTGCTGGCGAGCACAGATGAAGTTGCCTGGACAGCGACCCAACGCCCTTCTGCCCCGGCGATTCGGCCCCGACCATCCACCTCGCCTGACCAAACATTTGTTTGCTTGCTCGCGTTGCTGACGCCGCCGCTGCAGCTGCTCTTACCCTCTGCCTCTTGCTCCACGCTAGTGATGGTGGCCCCTTGCTGCTCTCGCTAGTCAGGTCATAGCCACCGTCTATTGGGATCGTGATGCCTAACAGGGGTGTGAATAAGGCAATTTAAAAACAACTTCTAACTATGGCCTCTAATATCTACCTAGTGAAAACTTCTAACTATTTTTTACCGAGATGCTGAGAAGCTGACGGTCTCCTCTAGTCCTCGTGTTGGATAACTCCATGAATAGCCCCAAATCTTCACTATTGAGCTTCTGGCCAAACCACAGCAGGCCTCATTCCCTACGCATAAGGTAGTGGCCACACTACAAACGCAGTTGGTCTGGTGTCATAAGATTACAAGCCCCTTACGTGTACAACAATGTTGCGCACAAGCACCTACTCGCAAGAGGTATGTAAACCTCACCAAAAACTAGGCCTAGACTTGGAGCAAGCACATAAGCTATGCCGATGCTGCGCCATGAGAGAGCGTGCAGCTCCTATCTAAAGCGTTATGAGGATGCTACGCTAGCAGAAAAATTTAAAAAATCTAACCTCATAAACCAGGATCTACTGCTAGTTACAGGTTACGCGATTACCACTAGATGAGCAGGTGCAGCTCAAGTGACTCGATGTAGTCAAACGCATGCATGTACCTCTCATGCGGTTCGTCCTTGTGCCCTAGATGCAGTACCTCCAAGGTATCCCACACATACATGGAACAAGCGTCGCGCCTCCAGACTGCTAGGTCCACGAGGAGCAACAAGCACGGGCATGGGAGGCAATGGCGGCTGCCAAAAGGCGTGGGATTGACTAGCCCCGCGCCCACCCCTTGATTATATAGGCGTCCCATTGAGCTCCTGAGTTGGAGGCCCATTAGTAACCTTAATCCTTATCTAATTCGGGTCCAATCAGAATTAGACTTTCAGCCCTTAAAACGTGTGACCCTATGAGTTCACGCACACGTAAACATGGCCCGATTACTTCTACTTGGCCATTAGTTGATAGCGGCCTCTAGCAAGGCGTGTCAACTCTTATACATACGCAAACATCATATCAGACAAACCACCATCTAGCCACATACATATTATTCCCTTGCTTCACGATATTTGGTCCAACTCATAAGTTAACACTTAACCCAAACACGGCGATGCATTTCTTGATCTAATCATTCGAGTGTTCATGTGATATCTCTCTCACGTAGAGAGGGGCAAATTCCATTTTGATTGGCTATGTCTCACAACGTATTTTTGGACAAACCTGAAGACCACCTTTTATAACTATCCAGTTACGGAGTAGTATTTGATAGTCCCTAAGTAGGTCATTGCATCTTGAATACATACAACAATCTCATATCTAAAACATAACATACATGATGTGAATAGAGACAATAACAACATCTCACGTTGGGTTAGACCAGCCTCATGTCATACATGTTAAATATAGTCATCAACTAATAATGCGCTGATCTAATATTAATGTGTGTCCTCACACGAACTCCGATTAGGGACTAACTTTAGAATAACCGTATAAGTAAAAGAGTTTTATTAACAATTTACATAACTGCTTAGTAGTACAAGTTGTTCTTAATTGACACTCAATGAACTCATAATATATCATGAATACAATCACAATATCATCATCTCTATCATTACCTCCATAGTATATTCCTAACACCATGTGCCATCAAGTGAGCCAGTGTGGGCCTCGGCCACAAGCGTGCTTGACACTAACACATCCATCCTGGCCACCGTGGAAGTTCGAAGGTCACAGATCTCTGCCATCGCTGGCCATGGCAACCAACGGCCAACAACGAGCGAGGGGAAGAAATTAAACCCGGGGGAGGAAAGGATTGGGGCCGCCATGCATGGCCTTTGTCTCCCTTGCATGGGCACCTACTTACGAGCTCATGGCAGCGGCAAGCAGGAGAGGGGAGGGGGACTGGCTGTATAAGGTGTCGGTGCTCGGTAGTATAAGGTGTGCCAACCATGCCATACCTGTATTTTCGGACAAGGTGTCTAGTTTTCATCACGTGCCGTCTATCAAAAAGGACCCGAGTAATACTGAGCATCACTGACAAGAACGACACTGCTAGGCTTGAAGTTTTTGCATTGATCCATGATCTTATTAATGAGCCGTCACTTCAATCTTCTTTCTGTCTTGCTCCTTTGTGAAGCATATTCCATTTCTACATAAAGGACAAAAACTAAGATATACTACGTAGGAGTATATGACTTCAATTGGGCTCTTTCGAAAATTCTTTTTTATGGACATCTTGTTAGACGCACGCCAAATAGCCCAAGTTGGAAAAATTAACATTAATACGTCAAGGGGCGTTGGTTTTATTAGGCAGCCAACATTCCAAAAAGTCAGCAATGGATTATTTAGCCGTTTAGGAAAACCCACCCAATCAGCAAACAGTAAACACTTCTCTAAATCAACCCCAAACAAACTAAAATGAGTCAGCAAACAGAGCCAAAGAAGATATGATCTCAACTGCCTCCTTTTACCCACAAAAACTACAGGTATGGCATTGTCATTTCTTCTGTTAATGTGCAAACGAGCTCCTCTTGGTCAGCGGATCAAAGAGTTGACACTGTCTCCATTATTATTTTATCACAAGTGTCACTTTCTTCTAAGTAAACGCTAGCAATTCATGCAAGCACCAACCGGTGTGATGCTTCAAGTACTAAACTTCCATGATAAATTAGTAAGATCGGGGTAGTACAGCAATAATCCTCTCCTCTTCATCAACACCTCCATCCATGTCAACGCCATCCGTACCATTCTCATGATCAGGCCCAGGCCGTACATAGCTCCATTCGGGGAAAGGATTAGCTCAAAGACAACGGAGTGGCATCTCGTCGCAGCTGCAGCGCCGCCAGCATGGCTGCTTCTTTCGTACCCACACCGAGTATTTCAGAATCGGAGAATCACCCGGCGACCAGCAAAGGTACGCTGATCTTCAGCTACATCTGCGTCGGACTCACGGGCACAGCGCTCTTCGCCGTCCTCTTCTTCTACTGCTACTACCGGTTGATCCGCATCCGCAGACGAGCGGCAGTCACAGCCGCCGAAGCAGAGAACAATCCGGGGCCAGGAGGCCACCATATCGGCGTGGACATCACCAAGCTCCCGGAGTTCGCGTACACTCAGTCGTCGAGGCGCAGGGGCAACGGCGACCGGGCGCAGTGCTCGGTGTGCCTCGGCACGGTGGAGGCTGGCGAGATGGTGCGGCGGCTGCCCCTGTGCAAACACCTCTACCACGTGGACTGCATCGATATGTGGCTGGCGTCGCACGCAACGTGCCCAATCTGCCGGTCTGACGTCGAACCGCCGGGGGAAGCGTCGACGGACCCGCCGGAGATTCTGCCAGTGTGATTCAGAGCTGAATCCCGGCTAGATTATTGCTTATTTAATCTGCATAAGCTTCATCAGCAGTTCAGGACGAATTGTTTCTGGCCTTATTCCAGTTAATAAGGGCTTGTTCGGTTAGGGAAGGATACAATTCCTGACGAAGGCTGGCCTATACAAATTATACAAGTGTTCTTGGTCAACGGTTCCAGGACGTGATTCCTTGGCAACCGAACATAGACTAAGCCAGAGCCCTAAATCGTAGCTTAACCTGTGTATTGCATTTGTATATACCATCAAGGCATTGTTGGACGATCTCTTATTCTCGTCATCTTTTCATTGATATACCTATTTACAAATTTCAACTGCTTGCTGCACACAAGCACCACCTGATCCGTAAGAGGGTTCCTGTTTATTTGGTTCAAAATAGCATAAGAAAGAGTACACAGAGAACTCCATTTTGTTTTTGATTTTCCTTTTGAGTGGAAAATAGTATAATGCAATATTTTTCAGTTATAAAACATGTATGGCACATCTTGGAGTCGAACTCCCAAGCCACACGTGCCATTCCCCTCTATCGGTACATCATGCCATATTGCTTCTTGTTTTATACTATATATTCATATATACGTTTGTAGTATAAAGTTTAAGACAAATACATCAATAGATATATCCCTGACCGTACTGTTGATTTGTTCCTTCGATTAATTTCAGTTTTCGTCTTTTCTATAGATTATTTTTATGACATATTGAGAAGCGTATCACCACTACAGATTCGCACATCACAGCCCACCGTATCACCGCCGGAAATGTCGAAACCGGCAGTGATGACTCATCACAGCCGGTGCTAAGCTCGACGGAGCCTGACTCGCGTCAGGCAGCGAAAGCACCGGCAGTGATGAGTATATTACTGCCGGCTCGTGTCTAGAGCCGGCAGTGATGAGTATATTATCGCCGGCCCGTGTCTAGAGCCGGCGGTGATTAGGTGGCCGATATCACCGCCGGCTCTAGCCGAGACCGGCGAGCATGGGACTCATCGCCGCCGGTGTCGACGAGCCGGCAAAGGGCCGCCCCGACAGCACACCCCCCTGCTTCTCCTTCCTCCTCCCCATGAACAGAGGGCAACTTGCTCAAATTCATTATATAATTCATTATATAATTCAACTAGCTCAAAATAATAATAAAATAAATAAAACAAAACTCTTTTGGAATAGAAATTCATTATATTGATAATATGATAAGCTTTTCATTACATAATTAAAATTTCTTGTAAATAAAAATACTAATAAAAAAATGGCGGCGGCTTTCGACGTCCGCTCGCCGCCGTCCTCGCCGCCGCACCCGCGCCGCCCTAACGGGGGCCCACCGCCTCGAGCCGGCTGCGAGCAGCCTCCTCCTCCTCCTCGGCAGCCGCGGGCCGTCTGCTCGGCCGCCGCCGCATCGCGGAGGATGGCGGCCTCCTCCGGCCGCCGCGCGGCCGCGCGCTGCACCTGCAGCGCCTCCACGGCCGTCCTGCGCCAGCTCCGCTCTTGGGCAAGCTGCGTGCGCAGGGCAAGGACTTGGTTCTCCGGCGTGCGGACTTGGCGGCCGGGGGAGGAGGTCGACGGGTGCAGAAAACGCCGTCCCCGGCGTCCGGCTCCGTCACCACCGCTGCGGCCACCACCGACGCCACGGCCGCCGGACTCCATGACGATGGCGAAGGAGAGAAGAGAATGGAAGGAGAGGAAGGTGGGAGGCGGAGAATGCAGCCGAGGAGGCCGATTTATAAAGGCCACCGGCGGGGACTCAAAGGCCACCGTTGCCGGTGGCCTATCGTTCACACCGCCATCAATGCGCGGCAAGGAAGACGAAGCGGGTATTTGGCCGTTCGTCCCGCCAACTTATCACCGCCGGTTCTTGTTACGACCCGGCGGTGATGATGGAGACCGCTATGTGCGGTTAAGTAACCTATACTTGCTCCACTCTTTCGATCTCCCTCTTTGTCCCGGCGGTTAAGGCCGCGCTCTCGGAACCTGCGACCCGCGCTCGAGTCCGTGCGCCTCAAAATTTTTGAACTTTTTTATATTTTTATACATATCACTTTGCCCGGAGTCTTATTACAAGCCGGCGGTGATGTGTATTTTAAGATGCCTATTTAAACCGCCGGCCGGGGAAAATCCGGCGCCTCCTCATTCTCCCTTCATCCTATTCTTCCACACTCGTGTTCATGGCGTCTGACGGCGGCGCTCCCAAGGACGGCAGTGAGGGCGGAGCATCCGGCGAGAGGGCCCGCCAATTCTTTGCCAGGATCTCGGCCACCGGAGCCCCCCCACCGGTGGAGTGAATCGCCGGCCTGTGCGCCCAAGTCACCGATGAGCGGCGTAGGCGCCTCTCTGCCGAGGTGGAGGCCCTCAATCTGCGGCAGAGGCTGCATGCCGAGCATGCGGCCCGAGCCGCTGCCGAGGAAGAGTCGGTGGAGCTGCGCCGCATGCTCGCCGACGCTAACGACCGTGTGGCGGCGCTGGAGGCGGCACTGAAGGACCTTGGTGTGGATCCTTGATCCTCACGGCGGTGGACCACGCGGCACGGTGGTGGAGCGGGGCGTCGACACCATTGCTATTTTTTTATTATATAATATAATTTAGAATAATATTATATATGTAATTTCTACTAATTTTTAGATCAAAGTATGTAATATCTACTTATCTTAATATTATTATATAATATAATGAATTATGGTTATATCTACTTTTTATTTTTTATACATTTATATAGTAAACTCTATGCACGAGTACATATATGTTTTGTTAACGACAACAAAATATTTATTTAGATAGAGCACAAGAGTACAAGATAAAACAAATAAAAAATTACATATACGATAACAAAGACCTTACAACAAAATTACATATACGATAATAAAGACCTATTTTCATACAGATCAAAGCTACCATCCATGAGTATCAACACATTATAATTTAACCACCTCAATAGTATTCTTCTAGCATCCTTGCTAGCATAGATAATGCGAGGTGGTTAGAGCAATGCTTGTCGGAGGCAATCAGGGAATGCCGCAATCCTTCCCTTCTTGCTCTTGGTTCGAGGCTTTCGGCGGGGATACATGACTTGTATGGCCCCTTCCGGCTTGAAGAGACAATACCGCGGGCGTCGAATGCAAGCACATAAGTGAAAGCACTTCTCAAGAGCCTCGCCGAAAACCCCAACATCCGGCATTGCTATATCAGTAGAATTCTTCTAGCACCTATTGTGTGCACCATTGTGGTGGAGTACAACACGTAAAAATATCTGTATGTGAAAGGCTTTCTCCCACAGAGAGGCCATCTTCATAAAAACTAGCAAACTAGCCTAGAGAACTAGCCAAGATGGAGAGAAAAGAAATGAACACAAGAAGGCAGGCATATGCCCTGGATGTTTGCCATGTATTTATAGGCGTGGACATCACTTTGCCGGCTTGTAACAACAGCCGGCGATGATATATATAAAACTAAAAAAATTAAAAAAAATGCCTGGACTCGATCGTGGTCACGGGTTCGGTTTCGTTTTTTGTTACAAATCTTTATGTTATTTTGCTCCCATTTTTTATTTTAAAAAATGATGCTCGTCGGGTTCAAATCCAACGGCGGCGGCATGTCCTTGATCGGACCACCGCGGGCCGAAAGTGATGTGAGCTCGTGGCCGCGGTGGGCTCCCCTTTTAAAAAATGCCGTTGTATTGATCACTTTGCCGGCTCCTTCCACAAACCGGTAATGGCATGGGTGCGCCTTTTAAAAAATGCCGTTGGATTTATCACTACCGGCTTGTGGAAGGCGCCGGCGGGGATGAACTGGGCGCGTCTTTTAAAAAATGCCGTTGGACCTATCACTGCCAGCTTGTGGAAGGCGCCGACGGGGATGGACCGGGCGCTTTTTTAAAAAAATGCCGTTAGCCCATCGCTGCCGGCTCCATCCGAGCGCCGGCGGTGATATAAAGTAGAGATTGTTTTTTAAAAATTTATCTCTGCCCCCTCTCCGATCAATACGGCAAAGAGCGCCGCTCCCACCTACCACGACAACACGGGGGCTATAAAATGGCCATCGTGCTTGGAACCTCTATCTGAGTTTGTGATCCTTTTCCTCCCTCTTTCTCTAGTTGTTTGCTAGTTTTCCAAATACATGGGTTCCCTTTGGGAGAAAGCCCTCCAAATACAGATATCGGCATGTGTTATAGTAGTCCACCAAAATAGTGCACACAAGTGGTGCTAGAAGAATGCTACTGAAGATGAGCTGAGCCGCATGTTAGGGTGCCCGGTGAGATTGACAGAGCCGTCCCACGAGCTGGATTTTCTAGGTCTCTGTGAATCATGTGCGTTGTAGACAGTACATTCATTCCTTGAAGTGTACCTCTGCAGTGGCATGCGTTCATTTTAGGTGCTATGAGATTGACGGGCTTTGTGCAATTTTCTCCTGGGGTGGTGTTAGTACTCGAAGGCGACGCCAGAAGTTTATGCACGAGTTGGTCGCGCATTTCTCTGGGTCGCGGTACGACTGCCCCATCGAGGAGTACCTGCCGGTGCGGTTCGAGCTGCATCCGACCCTTGCCGCTGCCTGCATCCGACCCTTGCCGCTGTGCTAGAGATGCCAAGTAGGCCACAACCGAGGACGAAAGCAAGTGGTCAAATTATAATGTGTTGATACACATGGATGATAACATTGACGGTGAAGAAAAATATGTCTTTGTTATTGTATATGTAATTTTATAATTTTTATTTATTTTGTATTCTATCCATGTACTCTCTCTAAATAAATATTTTACAAAGTTGAATAGGAATAATTCGTGTCAAAGTGGATTTGGTCTTTGTATGAAATTTGTAAAATAATTAAAAACCCAAAAACTGGATACGAGGTGCCAAAATTCAAAAATTCAAAGTTTTAATGGTACGAGCTCGGTCAAATGTAGAGTCGACCATTACACCAAATGTTTATCATGATGAGTGTGACAAACCTTGTGATCATCACTTTTGCATTTGAGGCCATCTAGGGCTAGGTCAAAGTGGATTATCACAAAAAATCCAAGATTTGACCAAGTCAAACATGGTCAAATTGAGGCACCAAACGACCTCAAATCGAAACATCTGAATACAAGGGTGATATAACTCATCAAGATACACATTTGATAGATAGGCCACTTTTGCATTTGAGACAGGTGCTACCCAACACCGGTCACAAATTCTTGAATCTCACATGGACTTTATGGAAGTGTATGTGGCACGTGTGGATTTGGAGGTACACTTTCCTAACACTTTGTCAGATGCAAAAATGGCCTTTGTATGAAATATAGTTCATGATGAGTGGCCCAAAGTTGGTATTCAAGACACATCGGTTTGAGACCATCTAAGGTTTCAAATCTTGGATATGAGGTGCCAAAATTCAAAAATTCAAAGTTTTAGTGGTACAAACTCTGTCAAATGAAGAGTTGACCATTACACCAAATGTTTATCATGATGAGTGTGACAGACCTTGTGTTCATCACTTTTGCATTTGAGGCCATCTAGGACTGGGTCAAAGTGGATTATCACAAAAATCCAAGACTTGACCAAGTCAAACATGGTCAAATTGAGGCACCAAACGACCTCAGATGGAAAACATCTGAGTACAAGGGTGATATAACTCATCAAGATACACATTTGATAGATAGGCCATTTTTGCATTTGAGACAGTGCTACCCAACACCGGTCATAAATTCTTGAATCTCACATGGACTTTATGGAAATGTATGTGGCACGTGTGGATTTGGAGCTACACTTTCATAAAACTTTGTCAGATGCAAAAATGGCCTTTGTATGAAATGTAGGTCATGATGAGTGGACCAAAGTTGGTACTCAAGACACTTCAGTTTGAGACCATCTAGGGTTTCAAATGCGGATACGAGGTGCCAAAATTCAAAAATTCAAAGTTTTAGTGGTACAAGTCATGTCAAATGAAGAGTTGACCATTACATCAAATGTTTATCATGATGAGTGTGACAGACCTTGTGTTCATCACTTTTGCATTTGAGGCCATCTAGGGCTGGGTCAAAGTGGATTATCACAAAAATCTCGCATTTGACCAAGTCAAACATGGTCAAATTGAGGCACCAAACGACCTCGGATGGAAAACATCTGAATACAAGGGTGATATAACTCATCAAGATACACAATTGATAGATAGGCCACTTTTGCATTTGAGACAGTGCTACCCAACACCGGTCACAAATTCTTGAATCTCACATGGACTTTATGGAAATGTATGTGGCACGTGTGGATTTGGAGCTACACTTTCCTAACACTTTGTCAGATGCAAAAATGGCCTGTGTATGAAATGTAGTTCATGATGAGTTTCCCAAAGTTGGTATTCAAGACACATCGGTTTGAGACCATCTAGGGTTTCAAATCTTTGGATACGAGGTCCCAAAATTCAAAAATTCAAAGTTTTAGTGGTACAAGCTCACAAATGAAGAGTTGACCATTACACCAAATGTTTATCATGATGAGTGTGAGACCTTGTGTTCATCACTTTTGTATTTGAGGCCATCTAGGGCAGGTCAAAGTGGATTATCATAAAAATCCAAGATTTGACCAAGTCAAACATGGTCAAACCATGTCAAATCTCTAGAAAAAAACTAAGATCATGTGTGGGGACTTAGTTTACTTGTTTATGTGCTTAGAAAAAAATTTGAAGCCAATTTGACATGGAAATACAGTTTTCTATTTATTACTAATATATCTAGTATTTTCAATAAATAATCATCCTTGTCGGTGCCACATTGGACACCGGCGGTGATGTTATTTTGAAAACTAAGAATTTTCAAAAACTTTTGACACCACTCGACTCGAACACGGGTCCAGCCCGATCAAACATTTATGCCTTAACCAATGCGCTCAGAGAGGATATCTGCTTTATTCACTACTTCGCACTTTTAACTGTTTTTCTTTGAAATTTGTAAAATAATTAAAAAACCCAAAAAATTTGCAGAGATTAGGACTCGAGCGCGGACCTCACAGGTCAGAGGACGCGGCCTTAACCGTTGTGGTAAAGACGACTGTTCGTACGAAACAAGAAATTATTCTGTCGGTGTTTCGTACCCCGGGGGGTATAACACCAACGAGTAAATTTCTATGCGTGCTCCCTAATCCGGATGGTGATGCAAGATGGACACAAGCGTTTATCCTGGTTCAGGCAAAGAATGCCCTACGTCCAGCAGAGGGATGAGTTTGTATTATCTTGCACCGGGGTGCTCGTACAGGGGTGAGTACAAGATAGTCCTGAGACTTAGTGAGTGTGAGTGAAGGCGTAAAGCGTAGCAACGTGCCCTAAACTAGGCCCTGGCATCCCCTTTTATAGGCCAAGGGGAGGCTCAGGGTTACACGGTGGTTAGGGCTGTCGTGGGCGTGACGTCGAGGTACAGCTGTCGAGTCGAGTCGCCGGAACTGTGGATACCTCCTCGATCCGGTCCGAGCCTGTAGCAACGTGGGCGATGGCGCCCTGCTTGTCCTTGCTTGACGCGGGCTGACGTAGTGGTGGAATGGGCGATGATGGCCTGCCCGGAAACCCTGGCGAGTGGCTGTCGGGGTAGGAAAGACAGTCATGGCGCGCCCATACGCCGGTCCCATCCGCCATTATCTCTCGAGCGGGCGAGGCCGGCCTCGAGGGTTGACGATCCGAGCGACGGACGGGGCGGCGTGTTTGATGGTACGGAGAGCGACGACCGTGGCGGGGGATACCACACGTGACACGGTGCGTGGCATGGTGTCATAGCGGCCTTCCCATCCTCGAATCCGGGGGTGGACGGCGTGATGATGGAGGTGACGGGCGTACGGTGCACTATTACGGGTTACGTAGCCATGGAGTTAGGCGGAGTGGGTGTACGAGGCACCGTATCGAGCCCGTAGCCATGTGCGTGCTGCGGGCGAGCAATTGTGTGCGGGCCGACTCGAGCGGCTGCTCGCTCGAGCGTTCTCGTCCCGCTCGAGGTCGCTCGCTCGGCGGTTTACGTCATCGTCTCGGCGATCGCACGCTCGGCGGTTTCCGTACTTCTCTTTCGAGCGGGTCGGCGGGCTGCTACTCGAGTTAGAAGATTACGAGGCTTTGTGGGCCTGATAGTGGGCCGGCCCAGTATGAGAAGAATTGGGGGTTTCTCTGGTTAATTCTTGGGAGAGTTAGAGGTGAAGTGGGGAGGATTATTTCCCTCTAATCCTCCTGATTTAGGACCCCCTAATCTAGGTACCCGACAGTAGCCCCCGAGCCCTTGTTTGATTGTGAAACTTCAAACAAGGGATCATGAAGTGGAGTTGAAGTACCTAGAATTGGGTTTATTGTCGGTGTTTCGAGGAGTCATTTCATTCTTTCTCCGTGGGGGGCGCGCGAGCGTCCCCCGCGGGGGTAGCCCCCGAGGCCCCAGAGGAATGAGGCATTCCTCTGGGGGCTTTGAGATGAACGGGTTTGCGTAAGAGTATTATTAACTGGAGTTGTAGCAGCCCGAGGTAGAAGGTTTCTGATAACTGTTCGAGCCCCCGAGTACTTCCTGCTCCTCCCGTGTCGAGGGAGGTTGTTAGTGTAACTCGAGCCCCCGAGCCTCGAATGGCTGGGCTGGAGTCGTGATCCAGTTCCTCGCTGGATCTCTTGGATCAGACCCAAGTGGTGAGAGGTCTGTCACTACTCGCGACCGAGCGAGCGCCATACCCCCCCTGTGAGCTGATGGCGGGTAGTCCAAGTGAGAGCTCGCCTCCTTTCGAGGAGAGACGGCTTCGTGGCCCGGGGGCACTCTCATTAGAGCAGGGCGCTTAGTTTCCAGAGGGCCGGCCCCGTTCGAGGGGACCGGTGGCTCGAGTGCCTCCCGTCGACGGGATCTCTTGGATACCTAGTGCCCCGCCTTGGACACGCCATCCGGTTCGAGGGTTCGTTCTCGAGCGGAACCTTTCGAGGGTTCCTTCCCATAGGCGCCCACGACTCGGGTGCTCGAGGGCGGCTGTTCGAACCCGTCCGTGGGTCAGCCTCCGCTCCCTCGACCGTCATTACGCATCCGTCCGTTGCAAGCGGCGCGCCTTTTTAGGCGGAAACTGGCGCATCGTGGTGATCGTGGCTTGGCGACGGTTCCGCTTCGTCTCGCGTCGCGTGCGCCCTGAAAGTGGAGGTAGGTGGCGGTTTGTCAGGGCATTTAATGCGGTTACCATTTTTCGTCGAGTCCGCCGGGTGCGCGCGGCCGTTGGATGGCGTAATTTAGGCCGTTGGATGCGGTTCTCGCGGGTCGGCTTGGGCTCTATAAATATGGAGGGGTAGGCTCCTGCTTCTTCTTCCCCGCATTCTT
>JAENPR010001421.1:0-155963 GCA_018135685.1 Themeda triandra | reverse complement strand
AAGATCAGAGCCTGGCCTAATTTTCTGCTAGCCCACTAGCCCAAACATCTGAAAGCCCATGCAAAGACAAGGAAGAAGAGCCAGCCTACGCCGGAGTTTTGGGCCTAGTGAGCTCTGAAGAAACAAACGATTGAAAGAAACAGAAACTACAAGAAGGCAGCCTCCTAGCCAGACGGCTTGGCCCAACATCTGGAAGCCCATGGGAAGACAATGACGCCCATATTTGCAGAGCAGTAGCGACCGTCACCTGATTCACCTCCGGCTCCGGCTGCCGCCCGCCGCCTCCGCTCACCAGTGACCAGTCACCGCAGCCGCCCGCTCAATCCCACGCGCCCACGCCTATGCGGGCTCCACACTTGCCTGCTCATCCAGTGCAAGGGACCCCCGCTGTTGCCTGCTGCTGCTGGTGACCGGAGACGGGGAGGAGGAGAACATCGGGCCGTTCCGCCAGACCAGCGCCCGCACGCTCTAACAACCGCGCCCAGGTAACGGCTTAATGGGTGATTCGACTAACTGCTCCTGTAGTCCTGCTTCCCCTCTTGCTCCTATCTCAAGCCGTTTCCGTCTCGTTCATTCCCCTTTTACGTTTTGCTGCCCAGTTATGGATACCTGAATACCTGTAATGCCACGCAGGCTGCTTTAGCTCGCCTTGAAGCTCTTGAGAGCAACAATGCCGGGGTTGAGGTGGTAGATCTTAATGATGAAGAGTACGGATCCACGGATGAGGAAGACCCTAGTCAGTTTCTTTATTATCTTCATATAGTAATGCCATGATGTGAAAAGGCATAAGGTGGATACAGTATTCACAAAACTCAAATGTTGCTCTTTCCTAATGACAAGTACTGAAATGCAAATATCTTGTGTATGATATATTTTGATTTTGCTTGTAGTATCAACTTTGTTTTCTTTCAAAAAGCTTTATTTCTTGTCCTTACAAAGGATTCAATAAATAATAAGATTAAAACTATCCTTGAAAGGCAATAGTTGGAATAATACCACAATTTATTGATAAGGTGATTGTGTTGTTACTGTTTGGAGTACTCCCAAAGTCATTCATTTAGATATCTTCTAATCTTTGGGGTCCACATGCTACAACTTGTCAACCGTGTTATTAGCAACTGGAATGCACCTAAAGTCAGTAATTTATATATCTTTGAACTCCACATGCTACAACTTGTAAAATGCAATGGTTCCTGGGTTCATAGTTTCTGTAAACGGTTGTCGATCTATGGGTGTTCAATTCAACTAAAATGCTTTACCCGCTGATAACTAAGTTCAATGCTGGATGCCATCTTTTGTTTTCTTCTTTCCTTTTCTACAGTCCTCATGCAAAAGAAGCAGTCCAAGATTAGGAAACGCAAGACAAGGCAAGGGAAAGCTTCGGAGAAGAGTGCAGCAAGATCATTCATGGATGTCTTACAAGAGTTAAGCAACCTTGAGCTATATGTTCCTATCTTGACATGTTTATTTTTTCAGTACGGCACTGGAAAGATTTTCACTCTTGAACTGTGACAGGCAAATCTGGAATCCCTGCCCCCTCATATCCTGACGTACTTGAGAGCTGCTGCGGCACTTCATCTCAACAGCACTACTGCTCGGTTTGTGGTAGTTCTGCAAAATACACGTGTGTGAGGTGTGGAACAAGGTTCTGTTCTTGCGCTGTCAAGTCATACACAATGATGCGTGCTGCCTAAAATTTGTGGCTTGATTGACATATGTACATACTGCAGTTCAAATTGCTAGGTAGATCTCTTGTAGGCTAGCCTTTTTTCATCAGAAATGTTATGCAAGTAGCTGCATTTACGCTGTGGTAGGTTTCACTTTCTTCTGCACCCTTTAATGTTTTGCTATTAATTTGAGAATGCAGAACTTTTATTGCAAGTAGGCTTCTATTTCAATTTACATAACAATGGAAATTCCTCTGTGTGGGGCAAGGAAGTATCATCATACATATTATACTCTGAAGAATCAGGATACACCTTATGTCTCTGTTCACTGTTATTATTTGTTACTCGAAAGTTCAATGTGTTAGTAAATAATGTGGATAAATATAAGGATCGAACATGGGGGCAATGTTTTTTAACGAGGTTCAGCGTGCCTACATCCTCGGGGCGTGATTATGAGCGCTCCTTCCCAACAACTAAAATAGTTGTCTTGTCGTCTTATGGTTACAATAGGGATAGGGATATATTTATATTCCCTAGGATTTGCCTCTACACCATTAATTTTCAATATGGTACTAAAGATATCCTAGCCCTCTAACATAACTCGAGTCATAACATAACCAAACAGTACAAACATAACTCTAACACAATGACTAGAAGTGCATCTAATACCAAGACAATATTTGGTATTCTCTGACAACAAGTATGTCGAGTAACTCAGCTGTCAGCACCAAATGATGTGGGACCTGCTACTGCTGTAGAACGAGAATAATCCTTCTTTATTTTGTTCAGCGTCACAACCACATCACTCATCGTCACCCTTTCATCGTGTATGTCACGCAAGCATAGTAAACCCAATTCAAACATTGACTCAAGGAAGTTATCCGTGCAACTAATTGAAGGGTCTTGAAGTAAAGGTTCATCCACAACATCGATAAGTTTTCTTGGAAATGCTTGATTGACCCACATCTTGAGGCTTAGTTGTCCGCCAAACATTGGATCCGTTGGCTTCTTTCTTGTAAGTATTTCAAGAAGCATGATCCCATAGCTGAATATGTCACTCTTTCTGATGCTTTTCCACTGGATCCGTACTCTAGTAAAAAACATTTACAAGCGGGAGTATTAATTACTACAATACATGTATTAGCATGATAAAGAACAAGACTAGTGTGACTGGGTGTACCTGGTGCCATATACCCTATTGTCCCCGGCATGCTCACAAAACTGCACAGTTGTCATCACCAAATAATAGCTTTGCAATGCCAAAGTCTGCCACATGTGCGGTCATGTTTTCATCAAAGAGAACATTGCTTGGCTTTAAGTCACAGTGCAGGACTACCTCACAGTGATGATAATGCAGATACTCCATTGCTTTTGACACATCCAACAAAATTTCCAGCCTCTTCAGGATTCCTAACCACGGCCTATTTTCACTGTGCAAACATGTTTCCAAGCTACCATTAGGCATGTACTGCAGAATCAATGCTTTGAAGTCCATGTTTGAGCAGGTGTTTACTATCCTTATTAAATTACGGTGTCGAGCCATGCGCAGCACACGACACTCTGCTTCAAAGCTTCTTGTGGCTTGTTCCAGCTGCATGTTTAAAACTTTTATTGCAACCACCATGCCATTAATTAGGTGTCCCTTGTAAACTTTTCCAAAGCTTCCAGCACCTAGCAGGTTGCTTTCACTGAAATTCTCAGTGGCCCGAACAACTTCGTGGTACGAGACTAACCTATAGTTGTTCATGTCAACTATTCCACCAGAAACCACCATCTCTTGCTTCTTCAGTTTCTTCATGATTAACACATATAGGCAGGAAACTAGAGCTCCAACTAATATGGTGCTAGCAAGGATTGATGATATTAGGATTCGTAGTCCCTTATTACTTGAGTGATAGTTACTTTGGCATGGCAGAAATCCTAAACGGGAGACACCACAAAGAGCTGAGTTCCCTATCAAAGACTGAAGGGTAATGTTTGCAAAGACACCTCCTTCTGGTATCTGACCATGTAGCTTGTTGAAGGACAGATTCAAGATGGCAAGTTCTGTGAATTTGGCCAAGTACCCTGGGATTGTACCAGATAGATCATTGTATGACAGGTCCAATGATTTCAAGCTCCTAAGGTTGCCATAAGAGTCTGGAACTGAATCATTGAATGAGTTGTGTGACAGGTTTAAGTTGGTTAGTGTCTGCAGTTGTCCAAAGGAATTAGGAAGGCTGCCAACTAAAATGTTGCTAGAGAGATCAATGATGACAATTTGTTTCAAGGAACCTATTTGAACTGGCAATGCACCAATCAATGAATTCTGAAATAGGTCAAGTTCTAGGAGACTGTCAAAGTGGAATAAGCTTGCTGGTATATTTGATGATAGCCAGTTTTGTGATAGATCCAACCGTACTAACTTGGACAGGTTGCCTATCTGATCTGGTATGGAGCCAGACAGTTGATTGTCATGGAGGTTAAGTTCTTCTAAGTTCCCTAGAACACAAATCTGTTCTGGGATGGGTCCTAACAAGTGGTTGCCATCGAGGTACATAAGGACGAGTTTGTCCATCATCATGGTTGATTTTGAAATTGAGCCACTCGAGATGGTTTCCTGATAAGTCTATCAAATTTAGACTACTTAGATTTGACATGGTAGCTGGAAGTTCACCAGTTAAATTATTTCTTTACGTAGTGAAAATTGTCAATTGACTAGAGAGATTTCCAATAGAGTCAGGGATTCTTCCAGTGAAATGATTTAACCCAATCTCAAGGTGTTGGAGTTGTCTACAATTCGAAAGACTAGCCAGGAAGTTTAGATTCCCTTCGAGATAGTTCCCATACAGATTAATAGTCACAAGACTCCCTGTACTACCAAGTGTCATTGGTACAAAACCTGTCAAGAGATTTTTATCCAACTCTATATAAGATAACTCAGATAAATTACTAGCAAATGATGGGAATGGTCCAGTCAGTTGATTTTGGGAGAGATACAATACAGTGAGCTGACCTAGTTGCCCAAATTCTAGTGGAATCTCTCCTGTTAGATTCGCAAATGACAGGTCTAGAATGGCGAGATTGGTAAGATTGCTCAGAACAGCTGGGATTGGGCCATCGAGGTTATTGGAACCTAACCCTATTCCTCTGAGCTCTGGCAGCTTCGCCAGCCAAGTAGGCACTGTCCCCTCAAAGTAATTTTCGTCCAGAGAAAGTACTTGGAGGTATTGGCATTCAGAGAGCCCCTGTGGAAGCTTACCCGTGAAATTGTTGGACTGGAGGGCAATAATTTGAAGCATGGGGAGGCTAAAGCTTTTGTTGCCAGGGATAGGACCTTCCAAATTGTAGTTGCCCCCAAGAGCAAGCACCTGAAGTGTAGACATATTGAAGATGGCTTGGGGCACCGTACCTGAGAGTTGGTTGACCTGCAAGCCAAGAACTTGGAGCATGGGCAGGGATCCAATACTGTCTGGTATCATCCCTGACAAGCTGTTGTTGTGAAGGCCGAGGTAATACAACCACGGTGTGCTGTTGAACAAGCTTTCTGGTATTGAACCACTCAAGAAATTCTTTTGAATCCCCATGAACCTAAGGTTGTGCAAACCGTGCAGCTCTTCTGGGATCGTCCCTGAGATGCTGTTGTTATATAGGTGAAGAACCTGGAGGCTTGTGAGGTTCCCCATGGCAGCGGGGAGGGCTCCTGACAGAGTGTTGTTGCTAAGGTCTAGAGACCGAAGCCGATGCAGCCTCCCAATATCAGATGGGATGGGGCCTGTAAGGCCTGTGTTTGTTAGGTTGAGGACAGCCAGGAAGGAGAGGTTACCGAGGTGTGGAGTGACCTCGCCTTGGAGAGGTATCTCCGGCAGCTCCAGGGCGACGACACGTTGTCGGTGGCGGCGGCCGCAGGAGACGCCACGCCATTGGCAGAAGGAGATTTTGGTTGTCCAGTTGGTGCCGAGGATGCCGAGCGGATCTGAGAGCTGGGCCTTGAAAGCAAGGAGAGCTGAGAGATCGGTGGTGCTGCCAGTACCATTGGCAGAGATTGCTGAAGCTACTATAGACGGTCGCTGCAGTTGGAATATCGAGAGTGTTGCGACAACAATGATGAGAATGCATGGAATTGAAAGGAGCGCCATTTGCTGGATGCTACAGCAGCAGGTGTGTGGCCGGAGTTATCAAATGAAGTGATACAATGCCAAAACATATATAGAAGTAGGATTAGGAGTATATGCATATAAAATACATGTGGTGACCTGGTAAAAGCTTTGTTGCAACTCGCAACACTTGTCATTAGGAGACGTCTTGTTCACTTGCTCTTATCAGCACTTTCAGCCAACCATTCAACAACGTTTTTCTCTTACAACGAATCAGCATCATCCAAAATCAGCCCAGCCGTGAACGATCCAAATGAACAGGACGCTTCAAGTGGTCCTGAGTCCTGACACAAGTGGTCGTTCAAGGAAGAGTACTCTTCAGCAAACATGCACTGCAGGCCATTACCTTCTTCACTCTTGGGCCATCAACCAGTAGTCCATCAGGCGCTGATCCTGTACAATTGCCTGGTTCAGTTCAGTCCGGTAGCGGTGCAATGCAGTGTCTGAAGCTGAGTGCAGAAGAAAATTCGTTATCACTTTGGCCTGGACTGGAGGGTTTCTTTTTCGAGCTGTTTGGGTTTTTCATCTCTGTCTTGATGCCGTTTATTACTAGCAAAAAAAAAAAGGTTGCAATGGGGCTGCTAGCTGTTGTTAGTTTTACCATAACTGTTCACTGTAACTGTATTTACCTTTGCGCTTTAGCTTTGCTACTAGGTGCTAGTTCCTGAAAACCGCAAGTAGAAGGGGTATTAAAATTAGCTGTTTTATTTCGAAATGTATCTAAATGAGCAACACCAGCACTATCGCTTTGGAAAGATCAGTTTATATCATCCTTTTTTTAGAGATCGTGCTACCGCACGTATTTCATTAAGCAGAGAAGCAGTTTATATCATCCTAGTCTCTAGGTATGGTGCGTGACAAGGCGCATGCAAGACCTGCTGGCATAAGGCAAGGGGGGTGTGAGCAGAGCAAGCCAAACTTCCGTACCAGCTCCCTCCGCCATGTCATATCCGCTCGATTGAACCCACCACTGAAATGAAAAAGTAGTGGAGCGGAGACCGGCACTATAGGTCAAGCGATTGCTCAGTCACCCAATTTGCCACCCAATTTTTGCCCAATTTGCCCTACTCTGAATCGTTTTGCTTTTCTTGGAGTGGAGCGGACCCATGGAGGAGTGCGATGCCCCCAGTGCCGCACTCTTCCAAGAAGGAAGAAGACGGAAGGCGACGATCGCACTCGCGCTGCAGCAAAACCCCTCGCCCACGCCAATCGAAGTGGTTCTTGCTCAAACCGCACTCACAGGCCGGCGGCGAAGGGAGAGCGTGGATGGAGTGGAAGTGGACTGCTCTGCATCTCTGGCCAGGCCTCTGCGCGGTGAGAAGACAAGTGCAAACTCTTCACTAGGGTCCTAATCCAAAATAAACTACTAACAACAGACAATCTCGCCCTGAGGAAATGGCTTCAACAAGATAACTGTATTCTTTGCAATGGCCCGCTTGAGTCACGAGTCCACCTTTACCTGAGTTGGCCTCAAAAAAAAAAAAAAAGCAAAGCTGAGCTTCTCGATCTGCAATATCTATCCATCGACCGGCATATATATTCAATATATGTAGTGGCAGGGCCACTCTCTGCCTAGCAAAGCAAAATCCTACGGCCCGCTCTCCTGAATGATTGAATATATGTAGTGGCAGGCCGAAAGACCGAAAATTCTACGGTCTAAGCAAAAATGTCGAGGTCAGTCAGGCTTTACTTCGACTGCTATGGTTACCAAACTTTGCTACTACTCCTACATGGTGTCTCCGGTGTTTTCAGTGCAATTACACAATCATTGTCAAGGTGTCCGCATGAAGCATGATCATTTTCAGCAACACGGGAATTCGGAAAGTAATTTGGGCCGGGGCATTCACGTTCCTTTTTCATCATGGTGCTGGCCGGCCATTGAAATGAAATGTAGTGGAGCGGAGACGGCCAGCACCAGGGGTCAAGTCGTGATCATGCCGGTCTAGCATGCCGGCAGACCGGATCAGAGTCCCGGCCCCACCCGGCCCCCTTGTAACATCCCAAAAACACACCCACAAAATTTTTTCAAAAATTTACCCCCTGAGATGGTGAAATGACATGTAGCAAACCGAAACCCTACATATGTATACCTAAGTTTTGACCAAGCATCTCATGTGCATTTTAATTCATGTTGTGATTTGGGATTTATTTGATTTATGTGTTCCTTAACAAATAAATCTACACATATTTATTTATGAAATAAATAAATATACATGTATCATATTATGGGAAATAATATTCCAATACCCAAATGTATTTATGAAAATACAAAATACAAAAGAAATCAGAAAAACAAGAGATAAGCAAATAAAAGGAAATGGCTAAAGCCATTTCGGCCCAAAACCCTAGCTAAGCCCGGCCTGTTCTCCCCTCCTTTTCTTTTTCACTCAGCCGGCCCATTCCCCCTCCCCTCCTTTCTTACCCGAGGGCCCGATCCTCTTCTCCTTCTTTTCCCAGCCGGATAGCCCAGCTCGGCCTGGCAAGCCCATCCCTCTTTCTCTTCCGCAGGCCCGCTCACCTCTCCTTTCTTCTCCCGGTCAGGCGGCCCAACCGAGTGGAGGCGGCCCAGCAAACCAGCCAGCAGGCCGCCTGTCCTCCCTTTCTCTTTTGAGCCGCTGGCAGGCGGGCCCCGCCCGTCATCTTCTCCCCTGCGGTCCCCGTGCTCCTGTGCTTTTGCCGTTGCGCGATGATGTCCGGTGTCAGGGCCTGTTCCCCTCGCGTAGCGGCCACGCGACCTCCACCGCCGTTCGATCCCCTCGCACGCCCCGGATGCCGCCACCTGGATCGACCGGTCCTGCCACGAGATGCCCACGGCAAGGGAATCTTCTCCCCACGCGCGCGTTGCACATGGCTTGCCGCGCGCTCTGCTTTTCCAGGCCGCTCACGTTGCTGCCTTCCGCGGCCACCAAGGGCGACCCTAACCCCGTCTCGCTGACCGATGGGCCCATAGCCGCCTTGACAACGACCCGTGCGAAACCTTGGCACCGCCCGATCGCGACGCAGCGTCGATCACCATCCATGGCACCTCCTCACCCAACCCGCCTACAAAAACCCCAACCCCCGTGCTCTAGGGTTCCTAGCGCCCCACCGCCACCCTGCGGCCTCAATTCACCACCAACCGAGTCCTTTTTGGAGAAGGGGAAGTAGGAGAGGGAAGAAGGAGGGGACGGAGGAAGAGAAGCAGCTGCCACGAAACCACACCGGAGAAGAAGACCGGACCCACCACCGTACGCGAGGAAGCCGAGCACAGCGAGCCGCACCACTACCTCGCCCTCTGCTACGGCTACACCGTCGCCCCACGGTGAGCACGCTTTTCCCCATTCCAACCCCCGGACTTGCTCAATCCTGGCCATGGCGTTCCCGCCGTGGAACGCGAAGGCCATGGCCGCTACCGGCCCCTGGACACAATGCACGCACACACGAACCCGGACCTGGTCACGCCTCAGTGCCGTGCACACTGTGCGCGCGCTAGCCGCTGGTTTAGCCTTGCTATGTCGCACCATGCGCGCCCTAGACCACCACCGCGATTGCCGCCCCGAAGCCCTGCTCCGGCCACCTCTCGATAAGGGAGCATGCCGATGAGCCTCACCATCGCACCTTGGCTCGTGGTTGAACTCGTGAAGCTAGAAATTCGGACGTGGGGTGAGCTGCTGCATCACCCCGACGACCGCCATGATGACGGTGCCGTCACCAGTGTGGCCATGGCGTTTGTATACCCCGCCGCCTCTGTTTCTGGATGGAATAGGTTCGCCCCGCTGCCGCGGAGCCAGTGCGCTCGCCAACGTGGGCCAAGTGCCGTTGGAACGTCCGGGCGCGTCGCCACGCCGCTGGCGGCCGTGCCGTTTCGGCGAGCACGGTCAGTTTGGGGAAGGATGGAGGCGGTAGTGAAAGTATGGACAGGGTCCATGCAGGTCAAGTCGCTGACGTGCAGGCCCCATAGTCACATTCACCCTACACCAAGTCCCTGGACCGCAGCCTAGAACCCTAGACCCCTTGGGCTTGGTCCACCAACTTCAGGACACCTACCTGTGGGCCCGAGTACGGGCGGTTCACGATGAACCAGCCACCTAAACCAGGGAACCCGATGTGAACCTCTGTGAATCTGTCTCACGTCGACCGTGTGGAGGCGAGACAAAATGGACTCGGTCCATCATGGACCGCACTATGGACCATGGACCATGAGCTGGAGTCCACCGTGAGCCGCATCAGCGCCATGCGCCGTGCACAAGAGCCCCGTTAGAGCCCAGACTCGTGACGTGGCAGCACCGCACCGTGCCACGTGGTAGGCCCAGCCCGGCCTAGATCCGGCCCATCAAGCCCACTTTCGGCCTATTTCGGTCCGATAAGAAAGCCCGTTGACTTGGTCAACGCTGACGTCAGCATGATGTCATGTTGACATCTTCAGCCGTGTCATCTGTCACCTTAGCAGTACCGTTGGTGCCACGTGGCCCAACCACAGTCTGCCATGTGTCAGCCCCGGATAAATCCATCCTTTTCTTTTTCGAGAGATCGTTATAATCTTCGAAAATTCATAATAAATTCATCCGTGCTCAGAAAAATAAGAAACAAGTGTCTAAATTTTCTATAAATCGAGCTCTACGCTTTGGAGCTATGTTTGAGTGTATTTGGATCTTTTGAATTTCATTTGCTTCTTTGTGACTTCTATAGGAGTCGCTAATGCGACTATTTAAATTCCATTTATAGAGCCGGAGGAGGAGAACCCTGACAAGAACGACTACGAGTACGAGGAGGACCTAGGCGACGACAGCGAAGGTGCCACATCTCATCCAACCTCGTAGATCCTATTACGCATGGCTTATATGTTGTATTTACTATATTACTGCTATATTGTTATTCCTGTGTTAGGTTGCATTTAGTAGATTTAATTGTTGGCCCTGCCTTAACTTGACCATCACCCTGCTACCGCTGATAGGATAGCTCTCATCCGCTTTTACACTCTTATGATACTTTTTTTCACGCTTTATATCCATGATGTGAGACGTGGTGGACCCTGGTTACTTTTATGGGCCTGGTTTGGACTTGACCTTGGGGAGTGTGCTGCGTGCGTCTTGAGTGAGTGGTGAGGGTTGAGTCGGCTGAAAAGGGATCACGACGAGCATTGGACGAGTCTTGCCAAGGGGGTACGGCCTGGGTATCCCCGTTGTTAAAGTACCTGTGGTGGGTAACCTGTGTTGAGTGGGTGAGTCCCGGGTTGTGAGCTTCTGAGGGGTGGAGCCCCAGGAAGGCTGGTGCTGTGGTGGCACGTTAACGAGAGACCCCATAAAGGGAAGATATCCCTGTTTGGCCAATACCTAAGGACTTGTGTGCTAGTGACCAGATCAATGGACGCCTTGCTTTCCACTAGCTCTCCATGGGGGGAGACGGTCTAACCATCTGGTAGAATGAATGCCATTACTGTTGGAGTAAGCGTATGTGTGTCGGGAGGTACGGGCCAGCGGCTCACACCCTCCTTAACCAACATGGTGACCCCTTTGGCCAGGTACCATGTCTCACAGTCTCAGCGGCCAGGGCCGAGTGGCAGGATGGTATTTGTTCTAGGTTTATGGCGACCCACATCCGCCTACGATGATGATTAGCATCGATGATGGCTATCTTGTGGATTAGTGAAACCTCTGCAGAGTGTATGGTTGATCGATCGATATATATGCCGACTTGTCGGCTATGGACCTGTCCCATATGATGCTTGCTGGACTAGGAGATGAGTCTTCTACCTTTCCCCTGGGATGTGTGTGTGGTTTTGGGATAATCCGGCTGTGAGCCTCGGGAGGCTGTGGGCCGCTGAGATATGATGAGTGGGAGTTGTCATGTCGACCACGTCGAAGCGTGGAGGGGGTGTGTGGTGGTGTTGTGGTGTATGGGTTGGATGGTGGATGTGGATGGATCTGGGAATGAGTTTCTTGACCAATTATTATATATATATATTGGTTACCTTGTGCATAGGAAACCCCAGCCTTATAGGTTCCTTTTCATACCTTGTATTTACCTTTATTGCATCTAATACCACAAAGTAAAGCATATGGTGGGAATGTGGTCCGTACAATCCGTACTGATAATTGCTGTCTAGGTGAGGAGCTCGACTACGACTACGAGAATGATGACTATGAGGATTAGAGTCTCGTTCTGCGCTTAAGTTTTGGAGGATGACGTTGTTGTTTCCGCTTCTATCTGCAAAGCTGTTCTGGATGTTTACTTTCCGCATATGATTTCCGCCAGTGTGACGATGTAATAACTATTGTAACCCATACTTGGTACCTTTTTTATACGATGCATGGAATTGTTATCGACTGAAATGTAGTAATAAGATGGATTCTTCCGTCGGATTACACTCGAATCTATGGAATTCCCTTCGCAGAATTCGAGGATGTTTCACCCCTACACACACCCGCGTTTTTCACCGCTGGCGAGCGTTTCAACTTTCAAGCGTGTTGTCGCCGGCGCCGGGTGGTATACGGCACATGACATCTATGGTTGCCGACCTGTGCTCGAAGCTGCATCTTGCCCGAAACACGAATAGTCCCTGTACAACAAGCAGACCAAACGGTATCAAAACCGAAACGCGTCGCTCGTGTACGTGCAGGCACCCACCACTGTACACCGACGCAAAACATACACGCCACATACTTGTTTTCCAGTCTCAGAACCGATGCTTAATTGTCGCAATAATAATACTAGCAGTGATTATGGAGACTTTGTTTAACGTCTTTCAGTTAATACGCATGACAAACAAATATTCTACAGAAATCTATTAGGCAGACTTAAACACAATTTGTTAACAATTAATAGCCTTTACTAGCAAATATGCCCGTGCGCTGCAACGGGATACTAAATCTTAGATTTCTCTGGTCACGCATCTACATCTAATAGGGATCATCCTCCACTTGAAGCTAATATGTCCGTGTTCTAACCCTATCTAATTTCAATACAAAGACCGAATCCACTTGTCCATATCCTATACGTATCGAAGGTCACACGTTCGTGTTGGTTGAGTCAAAAAAATCATAGTACATTGCCTAGTGCTCATGTGGCGACAATAATGACATTATATTTATAATTGCATTTTTTTCTCCAACTTTAAATAAAAAATTTTAAAAGGCCATAATTAATGCTAGTACAATAAGATACTAATTTCATATGAGAAAATGACACTCCTACTGTTCCAAATTATAAGGCGTTTTGTATTTTCTAGGTTTATGGATTTTGCTATACACTTAGACATCTTACAATTTGGAATAGAGTATGAGATTATCTTAACTTAATCTATGATTATTGTGTGTACTTGTTGTAACAAGTGGGCTGGCGCACGCGTGCAACCCGGCGCAGTTCTATTTAGTAGGCTCGCCAGATGCCCTTAAGATGGCAACGCTAAGGCCAGCGACATCGACCGTTCATTTTCCGTGTGTGATGGCAGTGGCCGCCCTCAACTGCGGCACTATGTCTGGCGATGATGCCACCATCGCGGGCTTCGCCAACGCCGACACGACATCCACCAATGCTACGTCTCCGAGGCAATGTTTAGGGTGCTCCTCCCTGAAACTGTGACACCGGCCGCCCGTGGTGCCGGCCAAATTGCCGGCGCCCCCGCGGGTCTGTCACTCTGTGTGTTGCTTCTCCCGAGTGGTGGGTTACAGCTGCAGCTCCCTCCTCCTTTTATAGAGGGGCCGGGCTACAAGAGCCAACACCTAGCTCACCTAACTCTATAATGCTAATTATAAATAACACAAGTCCACTGTAACCTCATTAGTACAAATAAATATTCGACACATTTCTAACGGAATGCATGAGATCATTATCACTCGTGACACGCAACTGGGCAACGTCACCTTCCTTTGGAAAGATGAGTTTATCGTCTCAAAAGGAAGAATTCAGTGCCGTGCAAATCCGTTTAGAAAGAAGATTGTGGACGATCAACGTTGTGAGGTCTGTGGTGCTGCGGAGGAAAACACAGAGATCACATCATCCGCGAAAGATTTCTGGAATGAGGTTGGACTACCGGACCGGTCGTATGATCTGACAACTCAGGCCATTCAGACATTCCCGAAAATTCCATCAATTCCAGGTATGGGAAACGACCAAATGCTTTCAATCTTCCGTCCCTAAGACAAATGCCCCAAGCCTGCTACTCAGATGCAGGAGCATGGCGACCAAGAATTCCTTGAAAGCAAAGACAGGTTGCTGATGTCTGGTGCAACTATCTCCAGGAATTAATTAGCACAAAAATGTAAATTATGATGCTTTGTAAATCCCCGCTGTCCTTTAACCATGTAATCTCTCTGGATCAGTGCCAAAATTCATATATAATACAAACAATATCTTGCATTTGAGGGACATGATGGCATGAGCAAACTAATCGGGTTGCAAATCTACTGGGAGCGATGCATCCGTCTCTAGGCACTGTGCGTGACAAGGCGCACGCGAGGCCTGCTGGCATAAGGCAACTGGGTGTGAGCAGAGCGAGCCAAACTTGGGTATCGTGTCCGCTGAATTGAACCAACCATTGAAATGAAATGTAGTGGAACGGAGACCGCCACTAGTCAAGCACTCAAGCGATTGCTCAGTTGTGATCATGCCGGTCTAGTGCGCTTCTAGCGTTTCACCGCTGGCGAGCGTTTCAAGCGTGTTGCCGCCGGCGCCGGGTGGTATGCGGCACATGACATCTATGCATGGTTGCCGACCTCTGCTGGAAGCTGCAACTTGCCCGAAACACGAATAGTCCCTGTACAACAAAGCAGACCAAACGGTATTTCCACGCTTACTTAAAAACGAAACGCGTCGTGTACGTGCAGGCACCACTGTACACCGACGCAAAACTTACACTTAGGCCACATACTTGCTTTCCAGTATCAGAACCGATGCTTTATTTGTTGCAATAATAATACTAGCGCATTGATTATGGAGACTTTGTTTAACGTCTTTCAGTTAATACGCATTACAAACAAAATATATGCTCTAGAAATCAATTAGGTGGACTTAAACACAATTTTTAACAAAAGCTTTTATTTTCAGGAACTTAATAATCTTTTTCTAGTCAACTTCGGGTGTGTGTGGTTGGGGGTGATTAAACCAATCCCTACTTGCATATTCATTCGAAGATGGCAGGAAGCCCGGTGGTGGAAGGCAAAGCCTTGCCGCGTACAACATAGTTCAAGAGAATTGGGAACGTTCTGAAATTAAAAAAAAAAAAAACTAGATCATAGGAGAAGACTCTCATATGGGTTTTGAAATAAGGAGGTGCTAGGCTTTAAACCCGGATCGGACAGGAGAGTCCTGGAGCTCAAGGAAGGAATTACATAGACAAAGCAAGGCTCTAGTGGGTTTTCATTTTTTTTGAAAGGTGGCAAAAAGCTTTTGCTGAATTTTTATTAGAGGAAAAAAAAAAACAAAAGGTGTTACATCATCCCAAACTAACTGGATGCCACTGAACTACTGGACCTCTCTACTTTCCTGTCTACCAAAAAAACATAGGGGGGGCAGATGGCAGTAGGCTGCCAACCAATGTGCGCCTAGAAGCAGTGGCGGAGCTCGAGACAAAACCAAGGGGGGCTAACTTGACAAAACACAAGCGAGATATAGTTGACATTAGAAATAAAACCATATACACAAGCGGTGGCCGGAATGCGGGACTAGCAGTGGAGCGAGGAGAGGAGCGGCGGATGTCGGAGACTCGGTGACTCCGCCGAGTCGGCGTCGGGCACTGGCAACCTCTGCTCGCCTCAGCTTTCTGCTCTCCTTGATGGGTTGTCTGGCTATTGGGCTTCGTGGGCTGAAGATACTTGTGAATTTTATTTTGGACAATGGGGGGCTGTAGCCCAGTTTGGCCACCATTGAGCTCCGCCTGTGCCTAGAAGGTGAGGACGAAGGGGCACTCGGAGAAGATGTGGTCCGCCATTTCATCTGCCATCCTACAAATTTTCACATGTCGCTATCCAACACATGTTTCCGGATTAGGTTTGTTCGGCATTGGATTCTATCATGCGTGAGCAACCATCCAAAGAACTTGACCCGGGGGTGGTGGGGGTGGGGAGAAGCTCTTCCAAACAAACGTATAGGAGGCACAGTCACGGTCACTGCACGTTGACGTTTCTAGATGAATACGGACAACAACTTGTGGTCACTGCCTTCGAAGAAGCTGGTGCGCTCGTCCCTTTGGGCCACTAGCATCACTCCCTGCATCATCTCCGTTAGGATCGCCATCTCAGCTGAGGCCTGAGAGGTCAGTCTTCGTTGGAGACCTCGCAGATCTGCACCCATGACATCGTTCACCGTCACCGCCCGGGACACCAAGTGGCTGTGAAGGGCTGGCAGCTGGGCGGAGAGCGGTGAGTCGGAGATCCAGCGCAGTCCTGCCCAGACCTTTCTTAATTTCTCATTTTTGTGAGAAGTATATGATTTATTTTTTCCCCTAGCGACTTATATGAGGATCAATTTGCAGGCTCAATATTATGTTCATGTATGTACTGAAACAGGATATATGTATAGCTTGTTGTTGACTTGCGACTCGGAGCATCATGCATTCCAATTTATCTGAGGCTAAAAGATTTTATCCAACAATCTTGTCGTGTGTTTCAATTCCTTCTAGGATTGGATTGCACACCATGCCTAGACACACTGCTCCAACTCATTCGGGCATGCGAGAGAGAGTGATGAAATACTCAGCATCGTCCCAAACTCCGCATATAGACACACCGCTCTAAATCCTATAGGCACAGAAACACTCCCTAACATTACATATAAGTTAAGATATTTGTTGCAATCCTTTGTATTGCACTATCGTGGGGCTTTAGTGTGTACTAGCAAAAATGCCCGTGCGTTGCAACGGGATGTAGAATTTATTCATGTGGTGCTAATGTCAATAATATTAGGCTAACTATATTTATAAGATTTTTGAAATGCGCGCAACGGCGTGGTCTCGAAAAAATATTTATTAGATTTTATTTGAGCTTGGCCTAATCTTAATTTCAAATCCTATATATCATGGGACAGAAGGAAGTCACCATTGAATTTGTTTACATTAACCCTCTTCACCATGTTAGATGAGTTGGGTCTGTTTCAAATCAATTTAACGTTAATGGATTTGACTTCATTCAGTCACTTATGGTTTTTTTATAGTGAAACCCATGAGTCATCATGCAACTCACACTTGAGGCGGAACTCATGCATTGCTCAGCAACAACATGACGTGCAAAAAACAAAGTTCCATATGCTGCAAATTCGTCAGCATGTCGAACGGCGTCACCGAGGTGACGGTCTAAAAGCCCACTTAGCACATAGTGTGGACGCTGGGCACAACCACGTTGTCCGTCCAGCATCAGTGGCAGTGCGTCACAGTCATGGAAACCGTGGCATTAAGGCATTAGAGGAGGACTCGCTGCTGTTTTGACATCATAGTGACCAAGCCCAAGGTCTCTCGACTTAAAGGCGGCATACTCGAGCGGTCGAGCTAGCATCGAGCATGGAGCCATGGACTGGAATGTGCCCCATATGAGAGCGTTGCACTCCACCATCCTCAACGTCTATAGGAGGATGAAGATATGGTGCAACACCATAAGAGACGAACCTAGGATGGGATTTGGGACACCGTCTTCCAGAACTTGGCTGTCAGCACCCTTTAGAGCTCCTCCATGTGTGTCGCATCATTGGCCTCATGAGAAAGAAATCTATCTCGGATGAAGTACATAATCTGCATCATAGATGGATTGTTTGCTGATGATGCATTGTCTATCACCTCGCGCCATGATTGATGCCATCGGCCTTGTGCCACATTGTGCGCGCTAGCACCTATACGTGGTCAATCAACACCCAAAGTCTCGACGGATAAGATTGGAGGATGTACTCCCCTGGTGCAACATATGGGCCGACGGCAAGCCTTTTCTTTTTATGATACATGGCATTTAATATGTTTCCCAAACAAATTATGTTGAATAAAGATTTAATCCATGTGCTAGTGGAATGTAATTTGGCCTTTTCAGTTTATGAAGGAAACAAACTAGTCATGCATGTAACCATGATGGATACATGAGAAACTTTCCATGTAATTGTGATGTCACGACAACGGAAGGAGTTAGTTTTCTATGTTTATTAAAGAGTAAAGTGCATACCGGGTCCTCAAACTTTTAGGACATTCCTATCTGGGTCCTTAAACTACAAAATCGCCTATCTAGGTCCTTCATCTATTGGCACCAAGTACTAGAGGTCCAAAACCTACCACACCAGCACAGACATCTAACTTGGCCATTGCCACAGTGGGAGCTGAACACTAGACCCTGCCAACTTCTCAAAAAAACCCTACCCCTTTTCTCTTTCTCACTCCCAAGTCCATACAGCTTCCACCTGAAGTCTTACGCCAAACGCTCGCTGGACTCCATCATGTAGCAGGGTCAACCACCACTGTGGCATGGCCACGTCAGATTCTAGTGTTGGTGTGACAGGTTTTGGACCTCTAGTGCACAACAACAATAGTTGAAGGACCTAGATAGTCTCTTTTTTTTTTAGTTTGAGGACCCAAATGAGAATGCCTCAAGAGTTTGAAGTGGGTGCGTGCATTTTACTCTTTATTAAAAATAAGACTCTTTACAATGCTTGGAGTTTCCACCCATTTCCTCCCGTTTCCTCTATAAAATTCTAATTATATTCATAAAGGATATTTTCGTCATTGCGCAGTAAAACCCCCCACCCCCACTGCTCTCCTCCCCTCCCCGATCCACCCCCCACCGGCCCCACCCCCACTACGCCCCTTGCGCCCGATCTGTGCTCTCCATCTCCCTCGACCTCACACGGCGCCGCCCTATCCACCCGCGCCCTAGCCACCGCCGCCCTGCTCTCTCCCTCCCTCTAGCTGCGGCTGCCACCGGCGTCCTAGCAACTTGATAGCTTTTTATATTGACAATCTGAACCAAAATCACTATATACTCAATAAAGTACAAAAATCACTACTCAACAAAGTATCATGTTCAAACTCTGCTGGTTCAAATTTATTTTGAGATGAGACATCGGTATTAGAGTGTTTTTTTAGGGAGAGTGTTTTTTTTTTTTTGAGAAAAGAGAGTGTGTATTTTTTTTTTTGAGACAAGAGAGTGTGCACTTTATTGACTTACCTTGCCTGCTAACCAGACGGCCTGGCCCAATATGCAGTAATCCGTTAGACAACACACATGGGAAGCCCACGGAGTAGCCCAGTAGCCATCCCCACTTGTCCCTGTCCCTTCCCCACCGACCACCGGCCGCCGCACTTGGTCGACCGCCGGCGCCCACGCCGCCCGCTTAATCCACGCGCCCTCACGTCTCCACTCTCCACACCCGCCTGTCTCCTCATCCAGCGCAAGGCCGGCCGCCCGCCGCTGCCAGCCGCTATTGTCGACCGGAGATGGATGGGGACAAGGAGAATGTCGGGCCGGATAGCGTCCGCACTCGCCAGCTCCGACAACCGTGCCCAGGTGACGATGGGATTCGACTCACTGCTCCTGCGTTCCCCCTCTCTTCCTCCTATTCAAGCTGTTTCCCTCCCGTTTGTCAATGAGGATCTCAATTCCCTTTCCTGGAGGTTTTTTTATCGCTTTACTGTGTCAAACTTAGAAATGGATAGATGCTCTCTCTGCATGCTCCAATTTTATCTATGAAAGAACCATTTCAAGTGATTGGCCTTATTGTTATTTCTGTTTCTTAGAAGAATGATTGGCAATTTAGCCTCATTGAAAAGTAGTTTTAGTAACGATAAGTATATGTTCTAGAGAACATATTAGGAAAAGAGTTTTGTCCTGTGTTTGTAATGCGTATCATGTGCCATGTGTATTGTAGTGCCTGCGCCTTTCTCATGGCTCCTTACCAAAGGATTTGACTTTGAGGTGTTAACTAAAATTCAGCTTCCATACATATTCATATTGGGACCATTTTGTGCTTATAGGTCGCCAATCAATCACTGTGTCTGAAATTATTCTCCTTGATGTTCTGCTGTCCCATTATGGATACCTTCGTATCTGTAATGTCATGCAGGCTGCATTAGCTCGCCTTGAAGCTCTTGATAGCGATAATGCTGGGGTTCAGGTGGTAGATCTTAATGATGATGAATACAGATCCACAGATGAGGACGACCCTGGTCAGTTTCTTTGTCATTATTATCCTCAAAGTAATGCCATGATGTGAAAAACGATAAATATTGATAGAGCACATTTAGAAACTCAATGCAAAAATGTCGTTGCTCTCTGCAAACTGTGAGTATTCAAACAAACATAGATTGCTTCCAATAGAATACTTGTCCATGGGATATTTTAATATTGCTTCCAGTATCAATTTTTGCAAAGGAAAAAAACAGCATTCTCTGTTTCTTGTTTTTGCAAAGGATTCAATAAAGAAGATTAAAACTATCCTGAAAGACAATATTTGAAAGATACTTTCCTAGATTCCTTTCTGGCATGAATTTTACAACAAATTATTCATTAGCATATAGAATGCCACTAAAGCCAGTCATTTATATACCCTTGAACTCCACAAGCTACAACTTGTTAACTGCAAAGGTTCCTGGGTCTGGATTCACAGTTTCTGTAAATGCTGCATTTCCGTTATATATACTTACTAGGTAGCGTGCCCGTGCGTTGCTACGGGACAACTAAACTTTTATATTAAAAACACAAGGATCGCATGATAAGATAATAATTTCTCCTATTCAAATTCTTTTTATGCCATACATTGCAACAAAAAAATTAACACCATGACAATTAAGTGTTTGGAGTTGGATCTAACATTATGTTTAGTCAAAACATTTACTCATCACACATGGACAATTTGCAGAACTGTTGTGGCAACTAATGATTACAAAAAAAAAAAACGATGATGGCCTTCAAAAAATTAGTGTGTAACAAAGATCAATAAATATTGGCTCCAGCTCCTGTGGCTGTGGCCCGGTTTTCTTCTGAGTTTGCCATCATATGGGATCATGGATAGCGCAGGTCCTTGTCTTCAAACAAATAGGAAAAGGTTGAAATGTAGAACTTAGCCCGAACATGGGTTCAGACAACCACGATTTCCATCAAATGAGGGCCTTTGAGACAGCAAGGTTAAGAAATGATCATCATTTTGTTGTTTCTGCCAGCATATGAGCTACAATCAATTCCAACTTTAGATTACACAAGTTCTAGAGAAGCTAAATAAATCGAACAAAAGTGGCTTGAGATTTTATTCCATGCCACATATTTGACATTCTAATCTAGTGCAACTTATATCCTTAATCATTGAGCATTTACAGGTAAAAAGACCTTGTGTTCCATCCCTATTCATGCAAAGACCAAGCAGATGACTGCAAGGCCATAAAAAAACTGTTTTCAATAACATCAAATCATCACAGTTCACGAAGTTGGTTAGAATACAAATCAAGCCAATGAAATAAAAAGTAAAAGGGGCTCCAAAAATGACTGTCAAACCCCAAGTAGCATTGTCATCATGTGGCAGAGGTAGTGGTATCACAATGAAATGGAGAACTAATGAAAGAGCTGGATACGAATAGTCTCAATTTATATGAAAGTTGGCTTCTGCAGATTAGACCTCATCTTACTCTGCTGGATGATCCATCTGTGCCTTGGAAGACTAATTAATAGAATATCATTAAATTCAGCCCGTGTCAAGAAGAATATCATTAAATTCGGCCTCTCTATGGATGTCTATAAAAATAGTGTTTTGGTCGGTTTCTATATGCATGTCCACAATAAAATAAAAACTTACAGTGCATGCACTTCTACTATTTATTTACGCAGGTCACAGTGGCAATTTAATTGTAGAGGAATCTAATTCCAGTTTCAAAAAAAAAATCATGAACATTACCTTTTTTATTGGTAAAAGTTGACTTTTTGGCGCAGCTCATAATATGAGAAAAATGGTCAGCGATCAAGAGCGAAACAGGGGGTAGTCACCTAGCAGCTAATCCTAAATCATACATTACACATTTCTTTGAATCTACTGCATGATAATCACCTTGCAGGGAACGCTTGTAGTATGCATTTAGTGCAGGTGATGTATTGCATGCTGTAATATCATCAAAAACCTGAATTGAGCACCTAAAACCTATGGGACAACAATCAGTAACACTATAGGGATTATCATAATGGTTCTTTTCCACCATCCGTGACAAACATGCTATGCCAATGGTGAATGCACGAGCCTGCTACAATAATTACCTGTTTACCAAAAGTAACTACTTTATGTCTGTATAAAATCATGGAATACTAAAGGAAGTATGACAGAAGACAATTTTGTTAAGAGATTTCAGTATACCTTGTCATCAGTTTTTGCCTGAGATTTCAGTAATGTACCTGAGTCGTCAATTTTTGTTAAGACAATACTTGAAGAGAAATTTGAGAAACCAATTTGATGAGACAAACACATATGATTTAGCATATGAATTAAAAAAAATAATGTTGCCCGCCACGTTAAACCGAAATGGCCCGCTGCGGTAGTTCACTACTGCAGTAGTGAGATCCATTTTATCTAAACAGCAGAGAATGTGCTGGGAAGGGGACGAACTCACATGGATCTGTAACTCAACAAACCAGACAAGACAAGTGTTGTGCTGATGATGGGGAAGTTGAGGTGCTAATATTTTCGACGTTGTTGCAACCTTGGCCAAAGTGGATGAAGCAACAATAGGCCCTAGCCACCAAGATGTTGTTTGGATCGCACGAGGCGGTAGAAAAGTGACGAGAAACTTTTTACGCACCAAATGGTTGTCTTACTTTTACTTTTTTTAGTTGTGATGAGATATATAGGTCTTTTGGGTTGTGGACAGATCTGTGGATGTCCATTCAGCTCAAATGCTCTACACACTGGTAACTAAAGTTCGATGATGTTAAGTCATCTGTTGTTTTCTGCTTGCCTTTCTACAGTTCTCATGCAAAAGAAGCAATCCAAGATTATGAAACGCAAGACAAGGCAAGGGAAAGCTTTGGAGAAAATGGCAGTAAGATCATTCATGGATGTGCTACAAGAAGTAAGTACTTGTGCTGTAAGTTTTTTCTTTGTTTATTTTATTTATAAGTAGGATACTTAAAAATTCTTTTCACTCTGAACTGTACCAGGCAAATTTGGATTCTGTTCCTCCTCATGTCCCAACATATTTAAGGGCTGCTGTAGGTCCACCGAGCACTTCATCTCGACGCCACTACTGCTCAGTCTGTGGTAGTTCTGCAAACTACACGTGTGTGAGGTGTGGAACACGGTTCTGTTCTTGCTGCTGTCAAGTCGTACACAATGATACGCGCTGCCTGAAATTTGTGGCTTGATCGGCTGGATATGTACATGCTACGATTGATGTATGTCCACTCCCTAATGATTGTTCATATGTGCTTTGATCAGTAGGATATACTCTGTTGATAGGGGTAGGTTTTTCTCAGTATTGTATCCAACCACTCTTTTTCTTCAGAAAATATTATGTGAGTTTACAGTTATGCAGTAGAGCTGAAAGTAGCTGTTGATTTCATTATATCTGAATAGTAATTTGACAATGTTTCTTGATGAATCAAATGTAGGAGACTGTACTCTGGTATTAGATATTAACTGGCATGTAAATATCTCAATTAACCAGCTTATTGTAAACAAATGTCAATGAAATATATACTGTAGATGGTATGATAATACTCGGACCCTTTCAGCAGTAGCAGGTCTGAGTAGCACATGATATAATCTGAATAATATAATATTGAAATAATATATTATATATTTCATTCTGAGGGTTGATACATACTGCCCTCTTTGGATGGGCTTAGAAAGCCAAATATGAGAACATCTTAATATCACTCAACAGGTAATATGCTAAATCAGATACAAATAACTTACTGCTACAACTGGAAGCACTTATATGTCCTCAATGCTAGATATTACAAATTGTCCTTGTTCGTTGCATAGTAGTAAGCCAGCAACATCATTGAATTTCACAAATACTCCAAATATATTGAAACGCTGCCACAGAGGATTACCAACACTAAGCAAAACCACATTGTAGATGTCTATCACCAAGTGGTATAGACATGTCACCTCCCTTTGGAAAGATCAGTTATAGTGGTCATTGGACATGACATGGCAACCTGATAGTGCTTTTCGTCCTGATGACAATCCTGCTGACCCAGATCACTACTCAGTAAAGTATCAGGCTGCAAGTCTGCTGGGAGCGATGCATCTCTCTCTAGGAACTGCATGACAAGGCGCATGTGAGGCCTAGCATTAGGCGAGGGGTGTGAGCAGAGCAAGCCAAGCTTCAGTACCAGCTCCACTTCTTCCTCCTCGTGACCATCCAGTCTTGGGTCGGCGGCTTCAGTGATAGAACCACCTCGCCATGCGGCAAGCACCCAGTCTGCCAGAGCAAGAGGCTCCCCATTGTCTGTGTTCACCCAGATTGGTCGTTTCCCACATGCAACCTCCATCATCAGGATACCAAGGGCAAATAGATCAGTTGCTTTGGTTGCCTTGCCAAGCCGGGCTAGCTCAGGGGCAATGTAGCCCCATATTCCTGCCACATGTGTGGTGTGAGCATCAGCTCCCTGATCATGGGACCTTGCAAGGCCGAAATCACCCAACCTTGCATTCATCTCGCTATCAAGCAGGACATTGCTTGTTTTGATGTCTCGGTGGATGACAACCTGCTCACACTCCTCATGTAGGTAGAAGATACCAGATGCCACACATTTGAGGATGTGGAACCTTTGAGCCCAACACAGATTGGTGGTGTTCTGATCCTGAGTATGTAAATGGAAATCAAGGCTTCCATTGGGCATGTAGTCATACACCAAAAGGAGCTGTTGCTTGTGCCGACAATACCCAAGCAGCTGAACAAGATTGCGGTGACGGAGACGACCAAGGATGATGATCTCGGTCACAAATTCCTTCATCCCTTGCTTAGACTCTGGAGATATGCGCTTAATGGCAACTGTTTGCTTGGAATGGGGAATCAGTCCTTTGAAGACACTCCCAAAGCCTCCTTTACCCAGAAGCATCTTGTCCTTGAATCCACCAGTGGCAGCACATAGATCTTTGTAGGTGAAGGATGGAGGCCCATACTCCCTCTCCCACTCTATTTCATTTCTTCTTGCTTCTAACCGCCTCTTCCTATGGATCTTGAAAAGAGTAGCAGAAACCACTATAGCAACTACAAGAGTTGATACAAGGGCTGCACATAATATGGTCCTATTGATGCGCTTGCTTGGGCGAGCTCCAATTTGTGCTGCAAGATCTTGGATAGTCTTGATAGATAGCTCTGAGTAGTTTAGCGCTGCAGCTTCTCCATTCAGCTTGAAGCTCCAACCCAAAATGTAATGCCTGCCAAAATTAACTGGGCCGGTGGCCGAGGAAAATCCAGCATACACTGGCATGGTTGGCAAAACTGTTGATAAATCACACAGCTTTGTTAGCAGTGGCCTGCTGGGTTTGGAGTGATTGGAAGGTGCTATTGTGACATTCAGCATGGTCTGCTTGCTGTCGTAATCCACCCACACCTGCATCGGCTGTCCACTGATGAGGCTCAAGGGAAGGAACGTACCATTAGGGGTATAGTAACCTGCTGCATTAGAGGCAACTGAATATAGTCTGTTTATGTCAATTCCTATGTGGTTGTCGTTGATGTCATTGAACTCCACGTCCAATGCGGTATCAAGCTCGATAGCAAGGAAATGATTTGTTGCGTGACGAGTGTTGGCATTGGCAAGTCCAAGAAACTTGGCAGGAAGGGCGTAAGAGAAATTATTGTCGGAACGAAGCACAAATGCAAGACCTTGGCTACTTGAACCAGTGTAATCCCCCATAATCGAGAAAAGAAATGTTGTGGAGAATGATGCCAGGGAGGAGCCATTTGATGAGACATCTGTGAAATTGAGTGGGTAAGGGTAGAAAGCATGACCTTGACTCCTGAGACTTCCGCTCGTTAGCCTCAAGAGGCCTTCAATGACCGAAGCTTCACCCCACATGTTCAGGGAGAGGTTGTCACCAAATAACCACCCATCGTAGATAAACTCACGGTGATCAACAGCGACGCCAGTAGTCCGAAAGGCGGACAGCATTAGGAGCAGCACGAGGATGAGGTAGTAGCACTGCAGGTGCTGAAAGCAATGATGTTGCTGCATATTGAGGTAGACGATGAAGCAAAGCCGAGCTTCTCGATCTGCATTATCTATCCATCGACCGGCATCTATATTCGATATATGGAGTGGCAGGTCTACCATCTGTTCTCCGCCTAGCAAAGCAAAATTCTACGGTCCGCTCCACTGAATGATTGAATATGTGTAGTGGCGGTCCGGGAGACCGAAAATTCTACGGTCTCAATCAAAACATGTCGAGGTCAGTCAGGCTTTACTTCGACTGCTATGGTTACCAAACTTTGCTACTACTCCTACATGGTGTCTCCGGTGTTTTCAGTGCAATTACACAATCATTGTCAAGGTGTCCGCATGAAGCATGATCATTTTCAGCAACACGGGAATTCGGAAAGTAAATTGGGCCGGGGCATTCACGTTCCTTTTTCATCATGGTGCTGGCCGGCCTAACCAACAGGCAGTATGAATGTTATCTCCTAGTCAATAAAGGTAATTGGTGGGTAACTTTGTTATACTCTCTTTTTCACTAAAGTGAACTTGCACTCCTGGAAGGATTGCACCAAAGATTTAATAATTTCCTCAATGATGAAGCCTAGCTGAGATTTATCTCTTTCCTTCCCTCCAGCTGCCGTGATGATCCTGGAGCAACCAGATTCAGCTCCAATTGGGCCTTCGCAGCACTGAGTCGCTAGTCACCCTCCTCTGCACACGCCACGACCTCTGCTTGAAAGAGAACCCGCCATGCCGTGAGGAGAACCTTGGCAGTCGAGTCCCATCGCGCCATCACCCCGACGCCTGACTGGTGTATCTGTCAACGAAGCTCTGTTGTCAGATATCCGTCAGTGTGTTCCGAAAGCTGATTAGAAAAATGCATAGATTCAGTAACGGAAGTTGGGCCTGACTGGTGTATTATAGTGTTTTGCAGTAGCGTGTCGCCCTTTTGCGTTGGAGAGCACTTGTTCAACAATAATAGTAAAAAGTCGGTTCAGGCCTCTGTAGCGGAACTGTGCTTCGGCCGGCAAATTCTAATATGTCCCTCATTGCAATATACAATTGAGAGGAAGGGTGATTTTCAGCAATAGCATAGGTTCTAGAAGGGAGACGAATCAGGAAATCATGAGAATAATAAATGGAAATGGGGCTCGACCTCGTCTGAAAAAAAAAGAATTCATGAGAATCTGGATGAGGACGATCAAGGAATTCGAGCTAGGAAGGAGCAGGGTTCACACTTTTGTTGTTTGATCAATAGTCTTCAGGTCGTCGGCACCAGCCTTTCTTGGTTTATGTGTCACCATCTCCTCTAGTCTGCTAACCCAGTATGGTTTGGAGGGCCTCCCGGCCAGGTATATGACAGCATTCAAGTTGAAAATGCTCCAATTGATGAAAAACGCGTTTCGATGTGGTCTCGAAAAAAAAAATGCTCCAATTGATGCTTAGTGGATATATTACAGAACCATTTTAAGGGATTGGCCTTATTATTGTTTCCCTTTTTTTGAGAGCAAAGGATTGGCCTTATAGACAAGAAGTTTTGGTAATAATATGCTCTAAGAAGACTCTTTAGCCAAAGAGTTATATCCTGAATTTGCACTGCTTATTTAATTTATTAGAGCTTTATCTTAACTTTTGCACTGTGTGTCTTCCTCTGTTATTTTGGAATATCAACTGTCTAGCTAGGGCCAGTCCTAATAAGTAGTCATTTGTGTCTATATATAGGAGTATGAATTATTAATTGGGTCCTATTGCGCATATGTATAGTAGTATATATACGGTTAGGAAAAAGTCTCAGTAAGTGGGTCAAGAAAAAGCTAGTACGATTTAGCCAACTTGCTGCCACTTTAAGCGCCAAACGTAGGATGAATATATATTTGAAAAAGGAGGCCGGCACACATGACAGCAACACCGAATCTACCGCCGCAAGTGAGGCTGAAGTGAACCAGAATCCTCTTCCGTGTTTCCTGGGTTCTCACTTGCTCAGTTGGTTTGTTAGAGAGACGAGATAGAGAAAAAATGCTGTGCACAGTGCACTGGCAGGAGTGGGAGGAGATGTCGTCACCTCTGTATCGATGCCATCCACGTACGCTTGACAAATAAATAATCTCAAATGGAAAAAAAATATTTCAGTAATTGTGCTTCATCGTACACCGATTGGGCCACTAATAGAATGGAGTTGTTTATGACCTGTCCAGGAATAATGCACGGAAGACCTCTCCACGGAAGTTTGAGCAAGTCAGTCAAGAAAAAATATGATTTAACCAACATGCTCCTGCTGGACTAAAATATGATTGATACTAGAAAAAGAGGCTGCAGGCACGACACATTGATGACAGCAACTCTGCATCTGTCTGTCGCTAATATTACATAGCATAGCATTATATTAGCCGGCCGGGTGAGCCTGAACTGAATCACGCCTCACTTATCATCATCTCCATTCCGGCCGGGTTCTCACTTGCGTGTGCGTGTTTGCGAGAGAAAGATGGGGGGCCTCACGAGTGCTGTGGACTGGTGGGAGGAGTGGCAGCTGCGTGTCCTCGTCCTCACCAGCATGGCCATCCAATTGCTTGTGTTTGGCTTTTCCTTTCTGCATAGGGTGGCCATACCCGGTTGGTTCAGATTCATAATGTGGTTGGCATACCTTGGCGGCGATATATGCCCTTGCCACGCTGTTCAACCGCCACAAGGTGGGTGAGGATGATCGAGGCGGTGGCAGCAGCACACTGGAGGTGGTCTGGGCGCCTATCCTCCTACTTCACCTTGGGGGACAGGACGGCTTCACCGCCTACAACATCGAAGACAACGAGCTGTGGAGACGGCACCTGGTCACTGCGGTGTCTCAGGTCACCGTGGCCATCTATGTGTTCTGCAAGTCCTGGCCAGCAGGCGGCGACAAGAGGCTGTTGCAGTCAGCAGTCATGTTGTTCATCAACGGGGTTCTCAAATGCTTCGTCAAGCCATGGGCTCTCTGGAGCGCAAGCATCTACAGCCTTGTCAGTTCACCTGCTGCTTCTGTACAACAAAAAGAAGGTGAGGTGTTTCTGCTCGAGGAATACGTGAGACAAGCAAGGGATTTTGTCCAAAAACAAAATGGTCAAGGTATGGCGAATGCTTCGTCTGTGGACAGCAAAGACCGCACAAGATGCAACCAGGAGCCCGGGAAGCTATTTCTAGACCGTACGCACCACACGTACTCTTCATCTCTATACATATATATTATCATCGTTGCTCGGCCCGATTTGGCTTAATTTGTAAGTATCCTTAACTGTTTGCACGATATAGGAGGGACGGTGTAACACCTTGTGTTTTCCATCATTGTAAAATTCACTAAAAATTTGAACTTTTTAAAACATTCCAACAAATTAAAACATGACAAGTTTAGTTTTCGCAAAACCAGCCTTTGACAAGTAAAATATTTTCCAAAACCTTGCATCAAAAACCCACCATATAAAATTTAGGTTGTTGCATGTTTGATTGTTTGGTTGGTGGCTTGCATGTATGTTGCCCTAGAATTTATATTGACACTAAATAATATTTTCATTGATATATCTCCACCCAAATATATCTTTCTTATTGACCTCTCTCACTACCCCAGATTCAAGGATCAGTGCCGGTTCTAGACCCCCTAACACTGCCGGATTTTGAACCGGCACTACCATGTCAGCACTGATGTGGGAGACAACATCAGTGCCGGGTCTTTAGAACCGGCACTGATGGCCAAGAACACTGCCGGGTCGTATCCTCAGCCGGTAGTGTTGCATATAGCCATCACTGCCGGTTCAGGTTACCATCCGGCAGTGTTATTCTCAACAACACTACCGGTTCTTTCTACCATCCGGCATTGTTCATTTGGAAGAACACTGCCGGTCTTTATCCTGAACCGACAGTGTTGTTAGACGTAACACTGCCGGGTGGTAACAAGACCCGGCAGTGGTCTGAATTGACAACACTGCCGGGTTGTAACCCCATCCCGGCAGTGTTATTAACACTGCCGGGTGGTAACAAGAACCGGCAGTGTTCTGAATCGACAATACTGCCGGGTTGTAACCCCACCCGGTAGTGTTCTCTTTTCGAACACTGCCGGCCTGTTTTTAAATCCGGCAGTGGTCTGTTGAGAGAACACTACCGGGTTGCATAGCAACCCGGCAGTGATACGGTTTTTCTATTTTATTATTAGCAAATTATAAAATTATTATTTTATGCATTTTCTAAATAATTTTTGGGAACCGATTGCAGTTTATAATCTAATCGTACATGATACTATTAAACATTACAAGTGTCACGTTTCCGATGAAACCAAAGTATTTACATTACAAAGCTAGAACTTGAGCAATCTATCTTTGCATTGTTTTGCCGCCGCCCTGCTCGCTGGAGTAGTGCCCTTGTTGATCGAGAACATCCCTTTCTCCGAGAGCACCTCATCCAGGATGAAGCCTGCTAGGGTGTCTTGGAATCCTCTGATCTCAGGCTCCAGCAGCCAATCGACCTTCTCCTCCTTGCGCTGTAGTTGAAGCAACATACATGATGTGTCAAAAGCGCACAAATTAAATGAGAAAGGAGACCCTGAATTAAAAAATACACACGAAGGGAAGCATAAACACCAGTTTATCTGATGTCGGGGTTTGGCCGCCGACGAAACGGTACATTGCCCACATTACGTAGAACCCGCATTCGTTGTTCGCCTGCGGCTGCGCCAGAGTCGGCAAGTTCATACGGTAGGCCTGGAATGGGCGATTCGAGGGTAGCAGTTTATCCTTCATCCTATCATATATATACATATAAAGTTTAAAATACAAAATATAATATGATATATAATATATATATGAGATTAATAAAAAATAATATGCTATCAGGTTAATTAATAACTTACATCTCCAGAAGTTGGCGTAGGGGATCGACCATGTCAAGTGGTCCATCCTTGGAGTCCCAAACCTCGATACATGATTCGTGAGGCTTGATATCCACGAAAACGAAATGTCCCCTGCAAATCAAACACACAAATATCCAAGTTCATGCATCAAATTCTTGTAACAACAGTAACAAGATACACTATTAAAAAAATGCCCGCTAGAACATACCCAATGTTGTAGGCTAGCAGAATGTCGGTTTTGCCCAGTTTCAAGAAACCAGTCATAGCTTCCTCCACCACGGCAAACGTGTTGACAATCTTAAATCCGTCCTCGCCTCTGCAGCTTTTCACGTGGACCTGCATTGGATCTAGGAATCCAACATGAAATAATTGGCGCTTGTCGCAGAAACATGCAATCCACCAGCAAAAGCATGTGAACATGAGAAATATATATATGTGTTACAGTGTGAATGATAGTTTATTCAGTGAAGACAATAATGAACCGGGTATAGGGTACGTACAGTGTCCACAACATCATCATTTGCATGTCGAGGTTGCGCCTTTGGTAGAGTTGGAATAAGTCCTCATATAAGACCAGATACCATAATTCATTGAAGTTGCAAAACCATGGCACATTGGGGACCACCAAGACGTCGAAGCCGTCGTACTTCTTGCCTATTGTGTCAAAAATGTAATATTCATGGAGCTGCCGCATGTTTGTGGATAGTTCTCTCATTTCGATATCTTTTTCCATCATAGGCTTCCCAAGTTCAAACTTGTACACGACTTCCGCCATCTCAAATTCCATGTCGGCAGTATACTGCAGCTCAGCCATGTGAAGGTCGTAGTTAATAATCTGTTCCATCAACCTATTTATCTCCAACTTCCTTTTCTGTAACTGCTCACGGACCCTTTGTGTATTGAGAGGGTGACTGTCCTGCCGCTCGATGTCCTTGACTTTCATCCACTTAGGAAAATCGGCAATCCTACGGTACCAAAAAGCGCACGACTGCGCGCATTGAACAGTGTGTCGACTGGAGCCCTCTGTGTGCTTCGCATCATCCGACAGCCTCTTTTGTTTCTTATTATCTACTGAGGCAGACGACGTTCCCGGCTCGCTGCTAGGGTTCGTCTTAGCACGGCCTCTGGTTTGTGGCTGGGATGGACGAGAAGAGGCACGTGTACCCCGACTTTGCGCTTTTTCTGCTGGAGCCTTCTCGGAAGGAGGTTGTGAATGCGAGGTGCTCCGAGGTGGCGGTGGCGGTGGAGGTGGCGATTGTCGTGGTGGTGGTGCAACAACATGAGCAGGTGACGATGGAGGTGGCGGTGGAGGTGGTGACTGTCGCGGTTGCGGTGCAACAACTTGTGCAGGTGACGATGTAGGTGGTGACTGTCGCGGTGGCGGTGCAACAACATGAGCAGGTGATGATGGAGGTGGCAGTGAGGGTTCAACATGAGAAGAATCCTCTACCCGGAGTGAGGGCGAGGGGGCTGCATGACGAGGCGAAGAAGTATGGGAGTCATCTCTAGTCCCCACCGGTGACCACTCAGCATCGTCCTCTTCATCTGAGGAGGCCTGATGATCAAGCTTAATGAAGCGCTTGCGCCAGGCCACATGAGCTCCCTTGTGCTGACCAAGATACGACTTGTCTGTCGATATAGGTTGCTCAATCATTATCTTGTTATACTTCCTCTCAAGTATAGTGTCAATGCTAACGTGGGCATAGCCTTGTGGAATGGGTCGACCATTAATGTTCCCATCTTTGGTAGGCCAGGCCTGCCCGGTAGCCACTTTGTCTGTTGTCCACATCTGGCGGACGTACAGCCTGACATTAACAGGTCCGGTGATGTCGTCAACCGGATGAGGAGCATTCGCCTCCAAGTCATCCATAGGGGTCGAGCCGCAGCTACTACGACCCCTAGCCTGTGGGCTTGCAATAATAGCATTGTCTTTGTTCACTGTAGGACGAGGAGGAGGACCTGCTTGTCCCCTTTCGACCATCAGTCGTCGTTCAACTTCTGTGGCGACCATTTGATCAAGTCAACATTTTAAGTTATCCTCCATCTCCTTGAACCGCCTCTCTTCCTCTGCTTGTCTTTGCGCTTTTCCCCTCGCACGTTTACGGTACGAGTCGATATCATCCTCGAATGCTGCAGACCAAGGATAATTACCGACTCCTCTCGTGCGGCCCGGGTGCTCCTTGTTACCTAGTACCTGGGTGAGCACGTCATTCTCCCTGTCCGAAATGCGGCGCCCTTCTCTCACCTCCCGGTGTGCTACTGTCATCTTCTAGATGATCTCATCAGTCAATGCCGAACTACTGCTGTTAGCAGGCAACGATGGATTGTTCTGGGTCGAAAGGGTCCCGTCCGGGCCGTGGTGTGCCCCCCTAGGCATGGTGTAATACATGGATCTGGGCTCCCAAGAGACGCTCTCTGGCTCAATCCCTTGTTGTTGCCACTTAACAAAGTCCTCATCAAACTCTACTAGCTTACCGGGGTAGCCACGCGAGCCAAGACGATGAGGATTATCCGATTTTTGAGAGTTCACCGTATTTTTTGCACTCAATTCTTGTGCCTCCTCGGATAGCTTATATTCCTTGAACCACTCCCAAAATGGCTTCTGCTTCTCATACTCTCCTTTTTTCCAATCTGGCTCCGTATTCGTTTTGATATACTTCCTGTTCAAGTCACGCTTGAAAGTCCTAAACATTATCCCCATGTTTGATATAGCTTTTTTCATGACTTGGTCCTCATTAGTGTCAGGTGGGAAAGTGAAATATGGTTTCAACAACTTCCACACATTCTCCTTCTCTGCTTCTGGGACCTTCCATTCGTCAGTTAGCTCATTCCCAGCCCAATGTCTGTACTTAATAGGGATGTAGTCCCTAACAAGGATCCCCATGATATTCTTCCATTTTATCACTGATGGCAGCGGGCCCAATGGCTCCCCTATTTGGTCAAATGCGTCTATGACATAGTGTGCATTTTTGCCGGTAGGAAGCAGTGAGGCTCCTCACTTTGTCCTGGGCCTACTGGTACCCGCGCCATCTGGCACATTGTTGCTCGGACCCTGGCGAAGACACAAAACAAGTCAATATTGATGAGGCACTAACTACCTTAATTAGCATGTTAGCCTTTCTTATTTATTAAGAACTAAGTTATATACCTCTCCTTCAATCGCCGGAGCTCGTGGAATATTGAGCCATTCGGAGGGACTAAATTCCTCTCCCGCAACTGCCGGATTATGCGGGGTTCCCGTCCCAGGGGCTCCCGTCCCATCATTCTGATTAGGTGCTTGTTGTGCTTGGTTTGTCGGAGTTTGCGGGGAACCCATTGCAGCGTTCCCCTGTGATGTTTGTGGCCTCCTGCCAAGTGGTCGACGGGACAGCTGGCGACGTGTAGTCATGGCTACACATAGAGGATTGGCTACTGGTAAGTGATGCAAATACTATACTATTCGATCATATTTACCCAACTAGTGGAGAACATAAAATACAAATTAAAATAGCTATTTAGTCCACAAACTAGCTCCATAGCACAAAGTGAATGTATCGATAGATGTGCAACACAAAGTTTACATCAACTTCCAAATGACAAATGCAATGAGCATAGCTTGACATAAAATGATGGCATGTGTCAGAGACCAAAGGGCAGGCGGACTCCTAATCTTTATATCTCCAGTCCTAATCTTTATATCTCCGGTCAGTGGCCCTTCAATCTCTAGTGCCTGTGGACCCTCAATCTCCAAAGCAGGTGGATTCTCTTCAATCTCAAGGCCTTGGTTTGGACCATAAAAGGCGAACAAGGCTTCAGCCTCTGTGTTGAATTTCTTGTGAGAATTCCCTGGGTAGCGATGGACTTGACGATTAGCATCTACACACCTGCGGTAGATCCCAGGTCGTCGGCCAACCCACACTACATACCATGCCATGGTTGCCTACTATATATATGACATTCGAACATCAATGAGCAATATTTTAGACACTTAAATAAATTTTCAAACAACAGTTTTACACAACCTAGTGTAAATTGAAAGGACATTCCTAGCATTTCCTAGCATCTCTGTGAACAAAAGGACATTCCTAGCATTCCTAGAAAATAGTAATGAAAGCATTCCTAGCAAATAATAATGAAAAATTTACATGTGCGTAGATAGCCAACAGCAGCAGTAGTAGTGGTGGTGGGAGCAATGAAATCAAGCATTGCTAGCATCTGTAGAGGAAAACAGCTAACCTTTCTCTGGGCTGACCTTGCTCACCTTGCTCTAGGCTTAGGAGGACGAGGGGCACGGCCGGCGTCGTGGATGAGGAAGACGAGGCCTCAGATGACACACTGTACCAGGAAGACGATGGCGGCCACACTACACACAAAACCACAGACAGGTCACTGCGCATTCCACATCGGCAAAGTGTCGAACACCTTAGGGGCGTTCCAGGGGTGGCGCTCAATGTGAACAGCGGCGCCCCCTGGCCCGCGCTCTTGAGTTGGCTGGTGTGCAGGTTGCAGTTGAGTGACCTGTAGAGCTTTGAGGCCTCACCTGAGATGGCCGGAGTCGCGGAGCACCAAAGATGGCGGGCAGGTGTCCAGTGGCAGTGGCGCGGCGTGGAGGACCCCGGCGTGGAGCAAAGCGGGGCGGTTGACGGCGTCGGGCGGGTGCCTCACTGTCGCGGGGGTGCACGGCGAGGCACGGTGCTCGCCGCGGAGGAAGAGGAGGGCGCCGAAGCGGCGGTCAGCGACGGTGGTGGAGGCAGCGGACGCCGGCGTCGTGGGTGGAGCGTTCGAACAGAATGCGCGCGGACTGAAAGATTGGGAATTTTTACATCCGCGCGCGCTGGCCTTATATATTCCATGGCACATCGGTGCCGGGTGGGATAACGACCCGGCACTGATGAAATCATCAGTGCCGGGTCGTTATCCCAACCGGCACTGATGTCCCATCATCAGTGCCGGGTCGTTGTCTCACCCGACACTGATAAGCCTGAGATGTATTTAAGGCAGGCCCATCTGTCAACGGTTAAGTTGTTTTTACGCTGCGGATGTTTCCATATCCTATCAGTAGCGCAGCGGTTTAAGTAATGCCACTTATGCCCCCGAGACTCTGTTTCGAATCCTGGCTCTCCAAATTTTTGCTTTTTCAGTTTATTTTAGATATTTGACCAGAGCGGTTAAGAAAGTTTTGAATGCTATCAGTTTATATATATATGCATCATCACTGCCGGAATTTAACACAAACCCGGCACTGATGTGGCATCATCACTGCCGGAATTTAACACAAAACCGGCAGTGATGATGCCCATATATGTTGGTTTACAATAAACCCCTTTTATAGAACTAATAAATAGGAAACTTGTATATTTCTGCGTCAAAATGGCTTGAAATTTTTTTACCAATCTTGTACACCTAAATTATGGCCCCACAGTTCATATGGTGTTTTTCTGGTATTTATTTTTATTATTACACTTTTCTTTGTGCATAGTGAGGCACACTATGTTGAATTATAGATTCAAAAAATGAGAATTTTGCATGACCATCCACACAAACTTGTCTCCTAGGGGACATGAGACCTTTGGAAAAGTTTGGCACCATTCGGATCTTTTCGGGATGGCCTCGTTCAAACTATAATTACTCTTCATATGGTGAATTCACGTGGAAATTCCATTAAACCGGAAAAAGTAGCAAACCAATCCAGAAAAACCTCAAACTTGGTGCCTGCTTCATATGTGGTATGTGAATCCTAGAGAAAAGTTTGAGACCAATCCGACGCCGGAATGTATATGAACCACAGAATCCCTAAGAACCTGTGTATAGTCATGCTATGATGAAAGGTTTCGTATACCTTTGTGAAGCATGTAGACTCTGACTACGTCGAAATGGCTTGAAATTTTTTTGCCAATCTTGTACACCTAAATTATGGCCTCATAGTTTATATGGTGTTTTTCTCGTAATTATTTTTATTATTACACTTTTCTTTGTGCATAGTGAGGCACACTATATTGAATTATAGATTCGAAAACGAGAATTTTGCATGACCATCCACAAAACTTGTCTCCTAGGGGACATGAGACCTTTTGGAAAAGTTTGGCACCATTTCGGATCTTTTCGGGGTGGTCTCAGTTCAAACTATAATTACTCGGTGAATTCACGCGGAAATTCCATTAAACTGGAAAAAGTAGCAAAACAATCCAGAAAAACCTCAAACTTGGTGCCTGCTTCATATGTGGCATGTGAATCCTAGAGAAAAAGTTTGAGACCAATCCGACGCTGGAATGTATATGAATCACAGAATCCCTAAGAACCTAAGTGTATAGTCATGCTACGATGAAAGGTTTCATATACCTTTGTGAAGCATGTAGACTCCGACTACATCGAAATGGCTTGAAATTTTTTTGCCAATCTTGTACACCTAAATTATGGCCCCACAGTTCATATGGTGTTTTTCTGGTAATTATTTTTATTATTACACTTTTCTTTGTGCATAGTGAGGCACACTCTGTTGAATTACAGATTCGAAAAACGAGAATTTTGCATGGTCATCCACACAAACTTGTCTCCTAGGGGACATGAGACCTTTTGGAAAAGTTTGGCACCATTCCGGATCTTTTCAGGGGTGGCCTCAGTTCAAACTATAATTACTCGGTGAATTCATGCGGAAATTCCATTAAACTGAAAAAGTAGCAAAATAATCTAGAAAAACCTCAAACTTGATGCCTGCTTCATATGTGGCATGTGAATCCTAGGGCACATGATAACAATACATCATAGGCCCCCTGTCATGGTAAGTGGGAGCAGTGCTCTTGCTGTGGTGATCAGAGGGAGCACACCTTTATGCTAAGTTGGAAGCTTGAATAAAGAGATTGAACATCAGTACCGGTTTGACAACGAATCCGGCAGTGAAAATAGAGTCACTGCCGGTTTGAAACACAAACCGGCAGTGATGTACCACATTACTGCCCGTTGTTGTTTTAAACCGGCAGTGATAGCCGTCAACGGCATTTTTTAAAACGTGCCACGCCGCGAGCCGGAAGCGATCGGTGCGGCAGGCTCTGTCGCTTCCGCTGCCGCAAGCACGCTCAGGAATCCAAGCCGCCGGCGAGCTATTTTTTTAATAATATATTTTATGAAAAAGAACGCAATTCAAATAAATCAAGAAACAAAAATAAATTATCTACCATCTTATTTAGATAGAGCATATGAGTACAAGATAAAATAAATAATAGAAAATTACATATACGATAACAAAGACGTTACACTAAAATTACATATACGATAACAAAGACCTATTTTTGTACAGATCAATGTTACCATCCATGAGTATCAACACATTATAATTTAACCACCTCAGTAGCTTTCTTCTAGCATCATAACGTCGAAGATGCGCCAAGGTGGTTAGGAGCTACGCCGGTTGGAGGCAATCAAGGAGGCCGCAAAGAACTCATGCCTGTGCGTGCCTGCCCTTCTTGTTCCTGGTTCGAGGCTGTCGGCGGGGTACGAAATTGTTTGTCCTCTTCCGGCTTGAAGAGACAATACCGAGCTGGCGTGTTGCAAGCTCATATGTGCAAGCACAATCCAGAGCCTCGCTGGGGACCCCAACATTCGGCGTTGCTCTAACAGTAGAATTCTTCTAGCAACCTATTGTGTGCACCATTGTGGTGAACTACGATGCCTAACAATATCTGTATGTGGAGGGCTTTCTCCCACAGAGAGGCCATGTTTGCAAAAACTAGCAAGCAAGATAACTAAGCTATAGAAGTAAGCAGAAAGGAGAGTTGGGAAAATAAACACAAGTAGCTATGCATATGCACCCTGGCTGTGTGCCATATTTATAGGAGAGCTGGCGGGGTAGGTGGTAGCAGTGCAATGTTGTGGTGGACAGAAGTTTCAAATTGTGAAGAAATAAAAAGAATATAGAAAAGACACATCAGTGCCGGGTCCAAATATAACCCGGCACTAATAGCCAAATTCCATCGGGAACTGCATCATTCATCAGTGCCGGTTCGTAATTACGAACCGGCACTGATAGCCCTGCATGAATATATATCAGTACCTTGCATGGCATTAGTTCAGTTCATATCCGTCCTTCCTCAGTTCCCCCTTCTTCCACCCGAACAGCAACGGCGTCCGCCGACGGCAATGAGGACAGATGGGGCAACAGGGGTCGCCGCTACATCAACCCGTCCTTCGTGTCCTCAGGTGGCGCGCGCCATCTCCAGTCACAGGAGAACCAAATCCTGGCCCTGCGCGCCCAGCTCGCCGACGAGCGGCGCTGGCGCCGCTCTGTCGAGATGGAGGCCCTCCATCTGCGGAAGAGGATGCATGCCGAGCATGCTGCCCGGGCCGCTGCCGAGGAGGAGGCGGCGGGACTTCGCCGCCAGCTCGCCGCAGCAGACGCCCGTGTGGAGGCGCTGGAGGACGGCCGTGAGGATCCTTAGTCCACACGGAGCGCGCAGCGGTGGCGGAGCGCGGCGGCAGACGGCGGCTCTTCCTTTTTTTTATATATTATGTAATAAAATGGAGACAAAAAAATTCATGTCACCTTTTTTAAATTTTAAAAAAAATGCGTGCAGTTTTATCAGTGCCGGGTCGTATTTACATCCGCCACTGAAAACAGCACATCAGTGTCGGTTCGTCTTTGGACCCGGCACTGATGATCATTATCAATGCCGGTTCGTATTTGGACCCGGCAATGATGTGCCAGAGATGATTATGGGCCAAATCATCATTTGTAGATTAATTTATTGTACTCTGTAAGTCTTTCGTTATCCTAGTACTAGCGCAGCGGTTAATGCACTAAGCCATGGCCCCTGAGACCTAGGATCGACTCCTGGTCCTTCCAAATTTTTTCTTTTCATTTTGTTTTTCAAAAGTGACTTTGGAAATCCTTACGCTAATATTATATTTTTATAATCTTGTTGAATAGTTGGTACCCAATATTTTATTTTTTAATTATTTAAATTGATGAACTTTAAATATATATTAAAGATTTAGTGGAAATAACTGATACAAGATGCGAATAATGATAATATATAGTGAGAAACAACAATGTAGGCACGATTCTTCAGCAGCATTCTTCTAACTATTTAGGTCCTTGTTCTGGACGAACTATTATGGCCTCATCGTGATCAGTCTGTATGTAAGCAGGTTCTTCGCCCTCTTCAAGGATAGATAGGGTTATGTTTTCCCCGACCGGAGGCATTTCCTGATATCCCCTGTAGTCTTCTTCGTCGGTCACTCCTTCGACACCGACAATCTTTCTTTTTCCTTCTAAGACTACCTATAACCTTCCTTTCGTCTTGTTGTCTCTTGCATAGAAGACTTGCATAACATCTTTCGCAAGGATGAAGGGGTCATCTCTGTGCGCGGTCTTTGTGAGATCAACGAGAGTGTACCCTTCAATCTCATTGGTAATTGCAGAGTCCTGGACCCACTTGCAGCGAAAAAGTGCGGGCTTCAAATGACCGTAGTCTAACTCCCATATCTCCTCTATGTAACCATAGTACATCCCCTCCACATTGCCTTTTCCGTCGTGGGCATCGAAACGTACACCACTGTTTTGGTATGTGCCCTTTCCATCTTGCTTTTTAGTGTAAAATGTAAATCCATTGATTTCATACCCTTGGTACTGACGCAACGTGGTCGTAGGTCCTCTGGCTAAGATTTCTAGCTGAGAACCTGATGAGAATCTTGTTTCAAGCGCTCGGCATCGCATCCAGTCGACAAATTCCTCCTTATGTTTCTTGTCACGCCAAGCCGGTGACTTATCCGGATAAGAACGTTGGAGCTCTTTCTTGTGTCCCACAATGTACGGCATCACATCTTCTGCTTGTTGTAGAACAGCGAATTGTGCCTGACGAAAAGAAACGCGATTCCTTACTCTGCAAGATCTGTCACCGATAGTTCCTTTACCTGATAGTCTTCCTTCATGACGAGATTGTGGAACTCCGACCCTATTGATGTCCATATAATATGAGCAGAACTCAATGGCCTCCTCCGTTGACCATCCTTCTACCATGTCCCCTTCCGGCCTGAATTTGTTCTGAACATACATCCGGAAAACTTTCATCAACCTTTCAAAAGGGAACATCTGATGTAGGTACATTGGGCCAAGTGCTCTAATCTGTTCAACAAGATGAACGAGCAGATGCATTGAGAGATCAAAGTAGGTCGGTGGGAAATGCATCTCGAGCCTACAAAGAGTATCGACAATGTCCTCCTACAGCTTGTGCAGTGTGGACACATCAATGACCTTTTTTAAGATCGCGTTGAAGAACTAGCACAGCTTTATGATTGGGTCCCGAACCTTTTGGGGTAGGACGCCATGAAGCACAGCAGGGAGCAGTTGAGTCATAATGACATGGCAGTCGTGGGCCTTCATACAACTGTAGTTAAATTTGTGTTCACTCTTGTTGACTAGCCTGCGTGGGTTCGCAGAGTAGCCCGTCGGGACCTTGAGTTCATCAAAGAAGGTTATGAGCATATCCCTTTCTTCCTTATTCAATGTCCATGATGCAACAGGAAGTTTAAACTGGCCATTAGGTTGCTTGATGGGATGCAGCTCCTTCCTGAGCCCCAAGTGTTGCATGTCCTGCCGTGTTTGCAGTGTATCCTTCTCTGTACCCCCTGTGTTCATCAAGGTGTTTAGCGTGTGGAAGCACACATTTTTAGTAATGTGCATGGGATCAAGACAGTGGCGCACACTCGGATGCTGCCCAAGATGGCGGTTTCCAAAAATAGATTTTTCTTCCATGGACTAGATTCAGGCGGCAAGCTTTTGCCCCGTCCCCTTCCCAAGGACATACCGGAGAGCTTAATTCTTTCGGTATCTGTTTCCCATCTTGATATTTTGGAGGCGGACAGTGGTCAACTTTGCCATTAAAATCCTTCTTGTTCCTACGGTAAGGGTGATTCCTACGTAGGAATCTACGGGTTCCCATGTAAATCATCTTTCGATTTTTCAGCAAATATACGGCATCTGTCTCGTCCAAGCACTTGACACACCCAAAGTACCCTTTTGTCCTCTCTCCTGACAAATTACCTCGCCCTGGAAGGTCGATGATTGTAGCGATAAGTACTCCCCTAATCGTTACGTGTTCCTTTTTGTACTCGTCCCAGACATCCGGAATACCTTCCTCAAACATCTGTACTAGTTCTTTGATCACTGGTTCCAGGAACGTATCGATGTCATTTCCCGGCTGCCTTGGCCCTTGGATCAGCAATGGCATTTGAATGTACGATCGCTTTGTACACAGCCACGGAGGAAGGTTGTATACAACAAGCGTCACTGGCCAGGTGCTATGTTTGCTTCTAATCTGGTCAAAAGGATTCATCCCATCTGTGCTCAAACCGAACCAGAGGTGCCTTACATCTCCACCGACTTTGTCATAGCACATAGTACTAACCGTCCTCCAGTCCTTTCCATCGGCGGGGTGCCTAGACATTGCATCCTTCTTGCGCTCTTCGCCATGCCAGCGCAACAGCTTGGCGGACTTTTCACATGCAAATAACCTACGTATCCGTGGAGCTATAGGGAAATACCAAACAACCTTTCTGGGTCCTCCTCTGGTCTTGCTACCATCAGTTGACGGCCCATCCTTGTACCGTGGAGTTTTGCACATGGGACACTTATCCAACGTTTCATATTTCTCTCCACGGTACAGTATGCAATCGTTGTAACATGCGTGGATTTTTTCAACCTCTAGACCGATTGGACAGACCATTTTCTTGGCCAGGTAAGTATTCTCTGCCAACTCGTTTTTCGCTGGGAGGAATTTTCTTATTATATTTAGCAAGTCATCGAACCCTTGATCACTCACCCCATTAGAGGATTTGTACTCTAACAAAGCATGATGTTGGCTTCCGGTTTGCTCAGGCGACGGTGTTCATGCGGTCGTGTTTTGGCATCTTTTTTCATGACCTCTAGCTTCCTCTTTTGTTTCTCGCTGAGAAATCCGTGATCTGCATCTTCTAGCATCTGAGAAAGCCCATCATCATGAACTGTGTTGTTAGCTAACATATTCATCCACACGTCATTAATGATTTGCTCATTCCTAACAACCGCTTGGAGGGCTGCGTCTGGCATGGGCACATCATCAATGTTTTCTGATGGCGCATTGTGATCAACCTCCCCATGCTTAGTCCAAATCGTATAGTTTGGCATGAAACCTCTGTGAATCAAGTGCGACCGTATGTGCTTAACATTTGACCATGCCAACCCATTCTTGCAATCTACACAGGGGCAGAATATTGGGTTTCCGCCCACAGCATTGGCTTCCGTGATGGTGACAAAGTCGCGGACACCATCCATGTAACGGTCGTCCGATCGGGGCACACCGTACATCCACGCTCGATCCATTCCTGTACAAAAATAATATTCAGACATCGATCCACATACAAACTAGTTCTGCACTGAACTGTATCAAGGTCTCCCATTTTCCAAGAGCAATTATATATGTGACTTCATGCCGTGAAAAATTTGTGACACTAGTCATAGAACACCTAACATTGTAGATATATAATCATGAACATCAATCTAGCTCCAGACAATGTTTTGGTCATCAAGCAAGACCTCGAAATCACCATACAATGTTTTGGTCATCAATCAAGGTATTGTAAAAGAACATATTTGTCCATACAAACCGACCTCAAGGAAAATCGTTTCACGGGACTTTGCTTAGATGTCTTCCTTAAAATCTAACCAAAGAGAGGTTGTCTTGCCTACAATGGAGAAACAAAATCACAATGCATTGTTAGTTGCAATGGTAATTAAGCAATGTAGCCATCATAGCAATGGTAATTAAGCAACAAAATCAATGGAGTTCATGCATTGTTAGTTGCTACGTGTACTAACCTTAAAGTAAGAAGATCATGCCCATTGCTCAAAATCCAAGAGTTTCACGGGGAAGAGCGACCACAACAATGGAGGACTGGAGCAAATCGCGAGCCCTTCCTGGCTACACTGGCACAAACAATCCATAATCACCATGAAGCAATGTAGCCATGGTAATTAAGCAACAAAATCAATGGAGTTCATGCATCCTTAGTTGCTACGTACCTTAATGCAAGAAGATCATGCCCATTGCTCAAACTCCTCTGTTTTTCACGGGGACCAGCGACGGCAACAATGGAGGACAAGAGCAAATCGTGAGCCCTCCCTGGCTGTGTGCTCTGTTCTGGAGAGAGAGAGGAGGGAGAAAAGTATTTATAGTACCAATGATCAGTGCCGGTTCCTTTTACAAACTGGCACTGATACAGAAAATCAGTGCCGCGTGGTAACCCAAGCCGGCACTGATACAGTAGATCAATGCCAGCTTGTGTTACCACCCGGCACTGACATTACCCATATCACTGCCGGTTCGTAGATTGGCCCGGCAGTGATAGTTACATATCACTGCCGGTTTATATGTTCGCCCGGCACTGATAGGTCCATATCACTGCCGGGTCGTAGCTCGGCCCGGCAGTCATCTCGCTGTTTCCTCTTCTCCCGAGCCGCCGTGGGAAACCAATGAGGCCGGCTTCCTCAGGCGTGGGAAGCCGATGAGGTCTCCATGGGAATCGGCGTAGTGATGACCAACATTAATTTCCCGGTGCGGAGACGGCCGATCGGCCTCCACTGGCCTGGTGGCTATTTAAGCCGGTCCCCGGCCGCCTCCTCTGCACACCTCCGGCGCCCTCTACCTCGACCGCTCCTCGCCGTTCTTCCACCATCACTTCTCGTCGTTCGACAACTCCTCGCTACAATGGCGTCTCCTTACCGCTCCGGCGATGACAATGGTGCGCAGCGTAGGGGCCGGCGGATGATCAACCCGAACTTCGCATCCTCCGCCGGCCGCATTCCGCAGACACCGGCGAATCAGATCGCCGGCCTGCGCGCAGCGCTCCTTGACGAGCGGCGCTGGCGCAGGGCTGCCGAGTCCGAGGCCCACCGTGTGCACCAGGTGCTGCAGGCCGAGCTGGCGGCCCGCGCAGCGGCCGAGGCGGAGGCGGAGGTGCTTCGCCGCCGGCTCTCGGAGGCAGACGCCCATGTGGCGGAGTTGGAGGCCGCCTGCGATGGTTGAGGCCATCACACGGGCCGGCGGCGGAGGGCGAGGGGTGCAGAGTGACGTCGGGCCCAACGACGTCGCTCGATTTATCTTATTTTTATTTATTATATAAGAAATCTATTATATATATATGTAATATAGAATCTATTATATATATAATTATATATGTAATTTTTAATTTTATTTCTATTATATATATGTTAATGAGAAATCCTTTGTTATATATATATGAAATGTTTTGTGTTAGCAGATTTATATTTTTTACAATACTTTTTGTTGGCAGTAGCAACTCAACGATGCAACACGAGCAAAACTTCGATTCTAAAAAAAACACGAGCAAAACCAAATACACACTGATCAGATACACGAGCAAAACCGAATACACGCTAATTGAAATTATTTTTTTTGCGACTCAACAACGCGAACAAGGACGAACCAAATGATCAAAAAAAAAAAAAAAAACAAAACCTAACCAATATACACTGACAAAATCACATAACTCTTTCGAAAAAAATTTTATAAACCTGTGTCCACTGATAAATGCCGGGTGGTGACACAACCCGGCATTAGAAACAACAAATCAGTGCCGGGTTGTGTCACCACCCGGCACTGATATCTTTGTAAAAAATAGAAAATCCTCAAACCTGTGTGGCAATGATCAGTGCCGGGTGGTGACAAAACCCGCCACTGAAAATAGCACATCAGTGCCGGTTTGTATCACGAACTGGCACTGATATATTCACTGCCGGTTGGTAGCACCGACCGGCAGTGATGCAGACTTTCAGTGCCGGGTAGTCGACTTCCTCGATCAGTTTTCTGATTTTGAAGTTTCGAACCGGCACTGAAGGTTTTCACTGCCGGTTCTATATTTTTCGGCACTGATGTTGCCGGCACTGATCCATGAATCTGTAGTAGTGTCTCTTGAGTCACCGAAACCACCCACCACTCAGAATCTTCCTTGAATTAGAATTCAACCATATGAAATGTGCCTAGTGTGCCTAGCTTATTTTCTGGAAAAATAGCGAAGCCATCCCATGTATATGTGTATACATATATGCATAGCTATATATAAATTAGATACATATATAATATATAGCTATATGTATAGATACATACATGTGCAAACACAAATGGATATGTGTGTGTATACATGGGAAATCGAGCCTCTTCAAATCCCTCGTGAAGATATTCGTTCATCCCAGCAGCGCCTTCCCGAGAAAACTCGTGAGCCGCAGGTGACCGCCGCCGCCGCCGCCGGCGGGATGGCCACCCGCCCAGCCTCCTCCCGGTAGATCGCCCCCGGCCTCGCACGAAGCCACCCACCGGGCCGCCGCCGCATGCAGCAGCTAGTTCCACACCCCCGGCCCGCCCGCCGCGCCACGAGCAGCCGCCCCCGGGCCGCTGCCGCCACCGAGATGGCCGGCAGCTAGGTCCGCCCCTGCGCGGGTCCTCGCCCGCTCCGACTCGCGACTCCGGCGTCCGCCGTCCGGCCTCCGCGCCCCTGCCCCCGCCTCCCTACCGGCCGCCGCGGTTTCGCTCCCGCCACCGCCGGTGACCCGGCCCGAGCAACCGGTGGCCGCCCCGTTCTGCCGGCCTCCGGCCGCCCCCAGGCCCCGACCTGATGGCCCCCACTCCTGCCTCTAGCGCACGACGACACCGGCAACCTCCGGCAAGGGACGGCCCATGGGCCCCGAACCCTAGCCGCCGCTGGCTGCTCCCGCCGTGATGCCGTCGCCGGCGGCGCTGGCCGCCTCTCAGACGCCGGCGCCAGCCACCGCCACCTCCTCCTCCATCTCCCCCTCCCTCCCCCCTCTCCTCCCCTGCTCCCCGCGCCCGAGCCCGCTGCACTGGGGGCCGAGGACCCCGCCGCCGCCGCCGCCTCGGGTGCCTAGCGCCGCCACCGCGCTTGAGCTAGGGGCCGCGGTCGAGGCTCTGCCTCGCCCCTCTTCGCCGCTGGAGTCCTTACCCCGGGTGGCGTCGGGGGTCCGCGCCGGCGCCTCTGCTCAGGCTGGCGCCGCCGCCGTCCTTGGGAGGCCGGCTCCTGGGGCCGCTGGATAGCAGGGATGCTTCGCCGCGGCTGCTGATGGCCGCTGCGCCGTCCTCATCTTCTCCCCACCCCGTCCCAGGCCACGCGCGCGGAGTGGCGCACCTCCTGCTGCGACGGTTCCGGGCTCAGCTGTGTGTGCTGCTGCGGCGGTCGGCATTTAGGACGGGGTCCTCCGCACACCGCCAGCGACCGCACCCACAACACCACCTCCTGGTGCCACCGTCGATGATGAATATATATATGTATTTAGCCAACTTGCTGCCAACTTGCTGCCACTTTAAGCGCCAGACGTAGGATGAATATATATTTGAAAAAGGAGGCCGGCACACATGACAGCAACACCGAATCTACCGCCGCAAGTGAGGCTGAAGTGAACCAGAATCCTCTTTCGTGTTTCCTGGGTTCTCTCAGTTGGTTTGTGAGAGAGACGAGATAGAGAAAAAATGCTGTGCACAGTGCACTGGCAGGAGTGGGAGGAGATGTCGTCACCTCTATATCGCTGTCATCCACGCACGCTTGACAAATAAATAATCTCAAATGGAAAAAAAATTATTTCAGTAATTGTGCTTCATCGTACACCGATTGGGCCACTAATAGAATGGAGTTGTTTATGACCTGTCCAGGAATAATGCACGGAAGACCTCTCCACGGAAGTTTGAGCAAGTCAGTCAAGAAAAAATATGATTTAACCAACATGCTCCTGCTGGACTAACATATGATTGATACTAGAAAAGGAGGCTGCAGGCACGACACATTGATGACAGCAACTCTGCATCTGTCTGTCGCTAATATTACATAGCATAGATTTATATTAGCCGGCCGGGTGAGCCTGAACTGAATCACGTCTCACTAATCATCTCCATTCCGGCCGGGTTCTCACTTGCGTGTGCGTGTTTGCGAGAGAAAGATAGGGGGGCCTCACGAGTGCTGCGGACTGGTGGAAGGAGTGGCAGCTGCGCGTCCTCGTCCTCACCAGCATGGCCATCCAATTGCTTGTGTTTGTGTTAGCACTAGACTCTCGATTGGGTCCAATCAACTCGATTATAGTTCGAATTCGACGAGCAAAGCTACAGCAGGGTAGTTGCCGCAGCGAGAGCTAGCAGTTTGGGGAAGAAGAAGATGAGTTCGGGAGGAAAGAAACAGAGTTCATTACAATCCTTGCTGACCACACCTCTCTCATCTCTCCTACATATACTCAGTGCCTAACCCACATCGGGCCTGTATACTTCTGGTTGGGCCGGATAGTTCGCTTGGGCCGGGCCGGTGCATCTCCTTCCCGGGCTTGGCCACCAGTATCCTCAGTAGCAGCATCTGTGGTAACATTCCCCCTCCGTCAGAACCGGGTTGACCCCAAGCCGGGGCTCGCGGAAACTGCTGAAGGAGTTGAGCCTTCGCCTCCCAGGTAGCCAATGAAGGTGGCATATGAGACCATTCCACCAGCACTTGTTCAACAGGGTTAGGACCAGATGACCACCTGCTCTGTAGGATGCGGACTGGCACTTGATATTCGACAAAAATCAGAAGGGAGAGCAGAACTCACTGGCTGAGTCCCAGGTGATTTCTTCAACTGCGAAATGTGGAAGACCGGGTGAACGGCAGCAGAAGAAGGTAAATCAAGCCGGTAAGCCACCGACCCAATCCGTGCTGAAACACGGAAGGGGGCCAAAGAACTTGAAGGACAACTTGTGACTGGCGCGGCGAGCAACCGAAGACTGAACATATGGTTGGAGTTTGAGAAACACCAGATCACCAACAGCAAACTGTCGCTCCACACGGTGCTTGTCAGCTTGCCGTTTCATGCGGTCCTGAGCACGGAGCAAATGCTGTCGCACCAGACTATGCATGAGCTCACGTTCTTCAAGCCAGGTGGAAAGTTCAGGCACTGGAGCCGCCGAAGCAATATCAATACTCAGATGCTGTGGCTGACAACCATACAACACTTCGAATGGTGTCCTCCCCAGAGCCGAATGGAAGCTTGTGTTGTACCAGTATTCAGCAAGAGATAACCACTGAGACCAACGCTTGGGATATGCATGTGTAAAGCACCGAAGGTAAGTCTCCAAACACTGATTGACACGTTCGGTCTGACCATCACTCTGTGGATGATAGGCCGTACTCATCCTGAGTTGAGAACCAGCTGAATCAAAGAGCAATTTCTAGAGGCGGCCAGTAAACACGCGGTCACGATGAGAAATCAAAGCCTTGGGCATGCCATGTAAGCGAAAAACCTCGGTCATAAAAACTCTAGCAACAGTTGCAGCTGAGAATGGGTGTCGAAGGGGAATAAAGTGCGAGTACTTCGAAAACTTGTCGACGACAACAAGGATCGCGTTGGTGGTAACTGACAGGGGCAGTCCCTCGATGAAGTCAAGAGAAATGACTTCCCAGGAACCGTGAGGAACTGGGAGTGGTTGCAGCAGTCCCGGATACGCCGAACGGTTAGGCTTGGCTTGAGCACACACCATACAGGCTTGCACATAACGTAAGACAGCGGTGTGCATTCCCGGCCAATAAAACAGGGGCTGGATTTTCTGGTAAGTGGCGGGAGCTCCCGAATGACCGCCAACTGGGCTGTCGTGCAATGCTGAAATAACCCGGTTCTGGAGCACCGAATTGGACCCCAACCAAATACGACCGTTGTAGAGAATAATACCGTCTTTCAGAGTGAACGGAGCATGGCCAGCAGCATCAATCAACAGCTGTTGCAACAGGAGCTTAGCCTCGGTGTTGACTGTGTACCACTGCTGCAATTCCTCGAGCCAATGATGAGTAGGGCAAGATACTGCCGCCAACTGAAGGGGATGATCACGACGGGACAAGGCATCAGCAGCCTGATTGTCAGCTCCCTTACGATAAACAATCCTGTAACGAAGGCCCATCAATTTGGTGAACATCTTCTGCTGGAAAGGTGTATGAAGGCGTTGTTCATCCAAATGTACGAGGCTGCGATGATCTGTGTGGATGACAAATTCAGACTGAAGCAAGTAATGTCGCCACTGCTCGACTGCCAGCAAAACAGCGAGATATTCCTTATCGTAAACAGACAACCCTTGATTGCGAGGGGCGAGAGCCTTGCTGATGAACGCTAGAGGGTGACCGCCCTGAACCAAAACTGCGCCAACTCCTATACCAGAAGCGTCTGTTTCAAAATGGAATGGCTGCGAAAAGTCTGGAATGCTCAACACTGGAGCAGAGCATAGAGCTGACTTGAGAGCCTCAAAAGCTGATGTGTGGGCAGGAGTCTAGACGAACAAAGAGTCCTTACGCAGAAGGTCGGTCAAAGGCTTAGCAATTATACCGAAATGACGGATAAACTTCCGGTAATAGCCGGCCAATCCCAAGAATCCCCGAAGAGCCTTGACATCTTGTGGCTGAGGCCAGTCAGAGATGGCTTGAATCTTAGCCGGGTCTGTCTTGAGGCCGGCCTCACTGATAATGTGGCCAAGATAAGATATCTCACGCTGAGCAAACTTGCACTTGGACAATTTGTGGCGCCACTGATCCTTTGCCAACCAAGAAAACACTAACTCCAGGTGGTGGAGATGCTCCTCAAAAGAACGGCTATAGACCAAAATATCGTTGAAGAAGACCAACAGAAACTTGCGGAGGCCTGGAGCGAGTGTGGAATTCAAGGCACCCTGGAATGTGACCGGTGCACCGGTGAGACCGAAAGCCATGACCGTGAATTCATACTGGCCGCAATGTGTTTGGAAAGCAGTTTTCGGCTCCTCGCTCGGCTGCAGTAGAATTTGATGAAATCCAGCCCAGAGGTCAAGAGTGGAAAACCAACTGGCTTTGCCCAATTCGTCAATCAACTGATCAAACACCGGCACAGGGAACTTAGACTTGGCAGTAACAGCATTCAACCACCTAAAATCAACACAGAACCTGTACGAACCGTCTTTCTTCTTGACCAACAGAACCGGTGAAGAGAACAGACTGGAACTAGGTCTAATGAGCCCCTGTGACAGCATATCAGCCACTTGGCGCTCGACATCCTTCAGAGATGGTGGATAGCGATATGGCCGCACAAAGACAGGCTGTGCTCTAGGAATCAAGGGAATAGCGTGGTTGCAAGCTCTAGAAGGTGGAAGGCCAGTGGGTGGATCAAGCACTGATGGAAATCTGTCCAGAAGAGCTTGTATTTGAGCTGGCAATTGGCTGGTCGTTGGCGTGCTGTCAGGAGGCAATTCTGATAGACAAATCTGAAGCACCAACTTAGCAGGAACCTCGGCATCTAGACCTTGCAAGTAGATCCACTGTCCATCTAAAGGAAGCATCATCCACTTCTGCTCCCAGTGAACAAGCATAGGACTGAGCTGCTGTAACCAATCCATCCCAATAATAGCATCATAAGAGCCCAAAGGCAGCACCCAAAAATCAGAGCAGAAAGAATACTTATCAATGGACCAAGGCACTTGTAACAGCACATGTGGACTCTGCAACACCCCACCACCGGCCACCCGCACCTAACTGGGCTGAGCAACTGAAGTGAACCCCGACAACTGATCGGCTAGCTTGGAATCCAGAAATGAAGCAGAACTGCCCGAGTTAATGAGTAAGACCATAGAGCGGCCCTGCAGCATGCCAGCCATGCGAATCACCTGTCCGCCAGACTTGGTGCCCATAGCAGCTTTGCTGATAGCACGGAATGCTTGATGAGAATCTGGAACTTCAGCTTCAGGTTCCTGTTCTGAATCAGAGAGAGCATCGACAGGCTCCCAAATGGCCTCCACTGCAAGCAAAACTTTAGGGTGGCATTTGTGGTCCCGTGTCCACTTGGCACCGCATTTGTAGCACAAGCCTTGGGTACGGCGGGAACGCTTCAGCGCCACCAACGGGTTTTCTGATGGCTGGCCAGGAGAGGTGGTGCCCGTGACCGCCACAGTCGCAGGAGAAGAAGACGTCGGGGTAGAAGACGTAGTTGAAGCAGACTTTGGCACGGGCGCGGCCGTTAGAGAAGACCGCGAAACCCGTGTCAAAGAAGACCAATCACCATGACGTGAAGACCGTGGCTCCGGGCACATATCCTCCTGCAACAATGCGAGAGACGCGGCAGAATCCAAAGTTTTTGGTTGATGCACAGCCACTACGGCGTTGATATCTTGCCGCAGGCCATCAATGAAATGCAAAGTAAAGAAGAATTCGTCATGATGCTAAGTATAGACTTTGAGTTGATCAGTAAGCTCAGTGAATCGAGCAAGGAACTCAGTGACGGTGGTGGTTTGCTGGATGTGGAACAGTTGGTTGATAAGGGTTTCATGGCGAATGCGATCAAAACGATCATGCATGAGAGCACAGAAGGCAGACCAAGTGAGGGTGGACACCTGATGCTCGATAGACTGAAACCACAGGGAAGCAGGACCCTCGAAGAAGTTCTCTGCCACCTCGATCCACAGGTGTTCCTCGACCGAGTACATCTTGAAGAATTTCTCGGCACGAGTTTTCCAACGATGGGGATTGTCACCATCAAATTTAGGAAACGGAACCTTAGGAAGAAGGCCATAATGTGGATTGTGATGGAACTTATCTAGAGGAATTGGACGAGCAGGTAGAGGATCAGTATGGGATTGAGGAACAGGAAGGGTGGGGTGTGGGATGTGGGCTAATGGAGGCTGTGTAGGGTGAGGAAAAACGAAAGCAGGGGGTGGAAGCGATAATGTACCCTTGGCTGGGCCGGGGACCCAGGTCGTGATGACCCCAGGTCCCTAAACCCGTGTAGTCTGATCAACGTGGTGCCCAACGACGGGTGAGTCGGCGGGGGATCTGGCAGGTGAGCGCGCAGCCGCCTGAACAGGTTGGAGGACGACGCCGGTAGGTAATTCGTTGAACACCTCACGGGCGGAAGAACGCTCCAACTTGCGGACGGTGTGGAGGATGTCGTCGAGTGCGCCGTCCACACCAGGACGCCATTCGTTCAGCTTCTGCGCCTCTACCTCGAGCGCCTCCACATGCGCGTCCCATTCATCCTTGCAGTGGATCGTGCGCAGGGACTCCAACTCGAGGAGGCGGGCCTCAAAATCGGCGTCGCGGTCCGCGAAGTTGGCTTCGAGGGACTTGAGGTGGCTATCCACCGCGTCGACTTGCGGATCCGCTGGCGCAGCTTTGAGGTCGCAGAGTCAGCGGGAGAGATCGGCGATGCGCGTGTCGATGACACAGTCGCGCGCGGAGAGGTTGCGCTCCAGGTCATCGAAGCGCCGAGTCAGCCCAGCGTCCTGCTTGTCGAGGCACCGGTTGATTCCGGATAGCTCGTCGAGGACACGCTGCAGGTTTGGATCCATGGCGTCGAGAGATCGCTACCACTGGGTGAAGTGGGGATGTGAGGGCTGGTAGGGTTCCAGGATCGAGATTGAGTCTCTGATACTAGGTTGTTAGCACTAGACTCTTGATTGGGTCCAATCAACTCGATTATAGTTCGAATTCGATGAGCAAAGCTATAGCAGGGTAGTCACCGCAGCGAGAGCTAGCAGTTTGGGGAAGAAGAAGATGAGTTCGGGAGGAAGGAAACAGAGTTCATTACAATCCTTGCTGACTACACCTCTCTCATCTCTCCTACATATACTCAGTGCCTAACCCACATCGGGCCTGTATACTTCTGGTTGGGCCGGATAGTTCACTTGGGCCGGGACGGTGCATCTCCTTCCTGGGCTTGGCCACCGGTATCCTCAGTAGCAGCATCTGTGGTAACAGTTTGGCTTTTCCTTTCTGTGTAGGGTGGCCATACCTGGTTGGTTCAGATTCATAATGTGTTGGCATACCTTGGCGGCGATGCTGGGCGATATATGCCCTTGCCACGCTCTTCAACCACCACAAGATGGATGAGGATGGTCCAGGTGACGGCTGTAGCACACTAGAGGTGGTATGGGCGCCTATCCTCCTACTTCACCTTGGGGGACATGATGGCTTCACCGCCTACAACATCGAAGACAACGAGCTGTGGAGCCAGCACCTGGTCACTACGGTGTCTCAGGTCACCGTGGCCATCTATGTGTTCTGCAAGTCCTGGCTAGCAGGTGGCGACAAGAGGCTATTGTAGTCAGCAATCATTGTTGGGTACCCTACCCGAGGGAAACTACTAAGATCCACGACCCCCACGATAAAGCAAAACACCAAACAGAGGCTCAAGAACAAGTCTGGTCCATACAAGAGTAGCCCACGAAACGGCCCGAGAAGCAGTTGAACTATTACACAAGCCCAACACACAGCAATGGAGGGGCCTCAGGTGATCAATCTTCTGTCACGCTCGAGGCCCCCTAGGATGAGAAGGCCTCGAGCGAGAGTTCTGTCTCGTATGAGCACCCCTCTCTCATACAAACAGAGGCCTCGAGGGCACGCTCTCCGCCTCGCATGAGACTCCCTCACCCACGAATCGACAAGCGCATTAAATGTGTACAATGCCATAGTGACCCAACAGGAATGACAAGACTGATTCCTAACCCAATTTCTGACACCCAACAGGGGTCAAAAATGACTTACCAATCCCCCCATACCTCCCAGTTGAGTATTTTACTCCACCAAGGCACTGTATCATTCTTTCAAGTACTTTTTTAGCATGGGACACCATCATATGGCCTTGAATGGCATCACCATGGTGACCCCAACCCGGCCTCAACCACCTACTCCTCCCGGATTTCCTGGAGGAGGACGCGACTCCTCATGCCCCGACCCGGCCTCGATCACCTACTCCTCCTGGGTTTCTCAGAGGACGACATGACTCCTCATGCATCTGCTGGGATCGGTGTGATTTCCTGCTTCTTCCACGCTGCTTCTGACTATAAGGACAACGCTGTCCATCCCCCATATCATGGAAGCACTACAGGGCTCAAGCTGCCCATGCCGTGGAGGGATGGCCTCACACTATTCAAGTTGTACCACCCGCTCCCCTTGGGCCTATAAAAGGGAGAGCCCGGCACCAGAGACAGGCATCCAATCCCTAGACACAACTTACCACACACTTCAAGCCTTGTTTGAGATCAACATCTCAAGCAATTCCTCTCGCCCACAAGAGACTTGGAGAAAACCTCCTCTCTCGCTAGCTTGTAACCCCTATACAAGCACCTAGGTGCAAAGAAATACAGACCTCTCTCCCCCGCTGGACGTAGGGCCTTCTTTTGCCCGAACCAGGATAAACATCAATGTTCTCTTTGCAACACCATCCATGCCAGGGACACACAGCGTTATTTACCAGTTGGTTAGGGTCCCATGGGATCAGAACATCGACAGTTGGCGTGCCAGGTAGGGGGCTGCATGTCGTGATTGTCATCCTGCTACGGTTTGGATGACGGATCCCGAACGTCCAGTTCCATTGGCTACTGTGATCTGGTTTGGGAGTTTGGAGTTCATGTCCCTTGGCCATCACAGGGGAGGCCGCTCAACAGACGGCCGAACCCCCATCCGATCTCGAGGCCCCCGACCGAAGCTGAGGCCATGCTAATAGACGGACCGCCACCAGCCAACCTCGAACCCGATTGGTGTGTTCCATACCTCGATTGTCTCATGCAAGGAGAGCTCCCTAAGGACAGGAGCAAGGCTCGACGAATCGCTCGCTGCGCCAAATTTTTCGTGATATACGGCCAAAACAAGGAATTGTATCGACGCAGTCCCATCGGCATTCTACAATGCTGCATCACAGTCAAGAAGGGCAGGGCGCTACTCAAAGACCTACAATCAGGGGCTTGTGGCCACCACGCGGCGCCTCAAACCCTAGTCAGAAATGCTTTTCGGTAGGGCTTCTACTGGCCGACTACAGCCTCGGACGCCATCAAGCTAGTACGCTCCTACAAAGGATGTCAGTACTATGCAAGACAAACCCACCTCTCGGCTCACGCCCTTCAAACCATTCCCATCACTTGGCCGTTCGCCGTTTGGGGGCTCAACCTCATCGGGCCCCTGAAGAAGACAACCGGGGGCTTCACCCACTTACTCATCACCATCGACAAATTCTCCAAATGAATCGAAGCTCGACCAATCACCAACATCAGGTCCGAACAGGCCGCGCTATTCTTCACCGACATCATTCATCGCTTGGGGATCCCCAACTGCATTATCATAGACTATGGCACCCAGTTTACTGGCAAGAAGTTCTGGGATTTTTGCGACGACCACCAAATCCGTGTGAACTGGTCAGCTGTAGCACATCCAAAAATGAATGGCGAGCATGCCAATGGCATGATTCTACAGGGCCTAAAACCAAGAATCTTCAACAGACTGAACAAACATGGCAAGAAATGGGCTGCCGAGCTCCCCTCGGTCCTTTGGAGCCTGAGAACAACCTCGAGTCGGGCCACCAGGTTCACTCCTCTCTTTTTGGTATACGGGGCCGAGGCGGTCCTCCCTACCGACTTAGAGTATGGGTCTTCGAGGCTGAAGGCTTACAACGAGCGAAGCAACAATGCCGCACGAGAAAATGCCCTCGACCAGCTTGAGGAAGCTTGAGACGTGGCCCTTCTGCACTCTGCCCGATACCAGCAGAGCCTACGATACTACCACGACAAGCACGTCAGGAACCGAGACCTCCACGTTGGTGACCTAGTACTCCGGCGAACGCAAAATAACCAAGGACGCCACAAGCTAACTCCATCATGGGAAGGCCCGTACATCGTAGCAGAGGTGCTAAAGCCCAGAACGTACAAGCTAGCCAACGACAAGGGTGAGATCTACACCAACGTTTGGAACATAGAACAGCTACGTCAATTTTATCCCTAAGTTTCTGAGCTCATTTTTGTGCATTACCATATCGCAGATGTCAATAAAAATGCGCCTTTCAAAGAGATGTCAAAATCTTTCATATTATACAAAGTGAGCCTCGACCCTGTTAGAACAGCGTCGAGCCTTCCTCGAGGGCTAGAAGGGGGACCTCCCAAAAGGCCTCAGAGATATTTTTTTTGAAAAAATTCCCGATGCAAGAACCTTACGTGAAGTCTTGAACAGATTAATTACGAGGCTAACACGAGAAAGGAAAATTCCAAGGTTATGGGATAGATAGGCCTCGAGGCCGCCTACGCTTCTGAGCTACAGCACCTCTCCCCAATGACTCTTGGCCAAGGAATGTTTCCATCACCGTAAAAAGCTGCTCGAGCATGCAAGAGGAAAAATGCTAAGGAACTGAAAACAAAACTGATTAAAACATAATTACAATAGAACATGTTCAAAGCCTCGAGGCCGCCAATACGGTCAACAAAACATCTAACTTTAAGTTTTCTCTTACATGGGCACTTTGGCCCAGGATGGCTCATAGGGTCGCGTCATCTTCTTCGTCCTCCGGAGGAAGCGCCTCATCCTCAAAAAGCCTAGCCAGCGCCGCCCTAGGAGAATCTGCTGCCTCAACAAGCCTCTCGATGAATGGCTCCGAAAGATCCTTGTGCTCCTGGGGGACCACATAGCCATCGCTCACCAAATCAAGATTCGTATCATCATGGGAGGAGGCGACCACCAGCGTATGCTTGACCCTAAGGTGTAGCACCTCCAAGACGCGGCCCCGAGACTGAGCGACGAGGGCGGCAAGATGGCTCGGGCGGTGCTCATCCAGCTCGACCTCTAGGGCATGGCACGCAGAGTCGATGGCCCACCTCAGGTTCTTGTGCTCGTACATCTCCTAGGTAAGGAGGCCCTGGAGGGCGATCTCGCTCTCCGTCCTCTGAGCCAACTCCTTTTTATACTCTATTTCATCATACAAAACGAAAAGGTAAGTATAAAGAAAGGAAAATAAAAGGTATGGGCAAAACACCAATCAGAGCAAGAACTACCTTTAGCCTCTTCCTTCAAAGCCTGGGCCTCAGACTGGGATGATGAGGCAACCTCACGAGCTTCGGTGAGGGCGGCCTCCTTATCTTTGAGGTCGGCCTTCCTCTGATGAAGCTCCTGAGCATGCGTTCTGGTGACGACGGCCTTTGCCTTGGCGTCCTGCTTGGCGTCGTCTCACTCTGCCCTCGTCCGACCCAGCTCTTCCTCCAGCTGCTTCACCCTCTCCTTGAGGGGGTAGTCTTCTCTAACTCCGATGACACCGCAGCTGCCAAGTCCGCACAGCGAAGCCACAGGTCGTCAGCCTCGGCGCTCTTCACCGATAGGCGCTCATGAGCGTCGTTGAGATGGCGCCTGTGGTCGGCAAAGGCCACCCAAATGCCGTGATCCCGCATAAGGAAAGCGGACTTGTTGTGCGACCTCATCATAGCCTCCTGCACAAGCAAAACATAAGACTCCAAAAGAAAAGAGGAAACTAATGTATATAATAAGGAAGGATGCGTACCTCGAGGATCTCGGGCATACACTCGAGAAGCTTCTTGGCGGTCTCTAGGACGTTTAGGGCCCCCAAGCGACACCGCTCGGCATGGTCCCAGCAGCTCCCTTTCTTCACGTCATCAAGGGAGAAGAGTGGCTGCTCTCCGAGATCTGCCCTCTTCTGCCACCGGAGGATGGGGTCTGACCACGTGCACGTCTCCGACCTGATGGACACCATCCACAAGCGTCAGCGCCGGGTCTGGGCGGGGATAAGCTCCTGACGCTCACCCCCAGACACCCAAGCAGATGGACCCTCAGAGTCATTAACGACTCTAGCATGGGGGACCGCCTCCTCATCACCCGTTACCTCCGCGAAGGACATTATGTCCTCAGAATGTGGGACGGCCAACACGGGGCGCGGGGGGGACTCGAGCTTGAGCCCTGCCTGTGTCGACGCCTCCTCAAGATACGGGTCTGGGTGCGGCCAGTACGAGGCCCCTAGAATTCTATCTACACCTCTGGTGGCGGTCGCCTGTGCCGCCTCGGTCTCAATGGCTGTGGCCGTGGGCTGGGTGGCCTCGCCTCTCTCGGCCATGACTCCTTCCGTCTCGGCCCTCTGAGGCGGGGCTCGGCCGACGTCCGGCGTTGGATCAACAGCCATGGGCACTGGGTCTTGGGCTGGCCAGTTGCCCGCCTGAGCCTGCACCGAGGCGGCGCCATGCTCCATGGTGGCTCTCGCGGTGGCCAGCCAGCCGCCCATATTCGCCGCATAGGCCGGCCGATCAGCTTAGACCACCGCGGATGCCCCTGGGTCGCCCGTTTCTCTTTCCACCTCCCCTGCCGACTGCTCGGCCCATGCCTTTAGCACCTTGTGCGGTGCCAGTGTCGGGGCCTCCATCTCATGCTTCCACCTGAAACAGGCTCAAAAGATAAATAAAACAAAAAAGAAAAACGCCAAAACAGCGCAAGAAGAGAGAGATTTACTTCGAGATGGGCATCGCGAGCTATAGCTTCCAAACCCCCTGCAATGAAGACGGGGGGCTGCAAAGACCCCCGCGACTGAGACCCCTCTATAGTGGGGGCCCTGATGCTACTCCCCTCTGGTGCCCGGGCCCCAGAACCGGTGGTGGGCAATGGCCTACTCTGCTCCGGGGCCTCGGTTGGGCTCCTCGTCGATGGCTGTGGCTCAGGGCGGTCCGTGGTAGGCAGCCCCCACCTCACGGGGCCTCAACGATGCTCTCCTCCGCTGCCTACCCTTCTCGGTAGATAGCGGGCAGTGACCCCCTCGACTTAGGGGCATCACCGGTGGCCTTCCCCGATGGCCTCGTCAGGCGGTAGTCGACGGGTGACGGATCCTGACTGGATCTCCACCGAGAGCTTGGGAAGGGACGCTGTGAAGCAACCCACGCTCACCACCAGACTCATCCCTCCTATCTCCATCACCGCTGAAAGGCATGCTAGATGACGAGGGCTCTTCCTCGAGACCATCTCTCCGTTGCCTGGCACGACACCGCTCTAGCTCCTGCCGCACAATGTTCTTCTTGTGCTTCTTCTTCTTGACGTCCTTGTCCTTCTTCTCCTATTCAGCAGTGAAGCGGTTTATGGTCCGCTACGTCGCGTCCTCGGGAATAGAAGGGATGGATCTCCTCACACTCGTAAGACCCTATGATCGAGGAGGCATCAGAGTTAATAACAAAGCAAGACTCGGAAAGACAAAAAGAAAAGAGGGGGTCAGAAAGGAACCAGTCTCGAAACTCACCAGGGATACGTAGCCCTCGGTAGGGCGCATGGGGACTCAGAAAAGCTCGCTCTTGATCGAGTCTGAGCTCCCCACCATCTTTTTCACCCGCTTCCACAAGTCCTCAAAGCCGAGGGTGAAGGGTGACATTCGAGAATCCTCGTCTGGTGTGTTCTCGTACATCTGGTCCAACCACAGCCGCCGATTCACCAACGGTAGCACCCCCCACTTATGGAAGGCGGTGGCCAAACCAGCAGTGGTGAGACTGTGCTTCTGCAGCTTTGCCAGGGCCTCCAACAATGGCTCCAGCAGGGATTGGTCCCCCTTGGCCACACCGTGGTGCCACCGCTCTGGCCTCTCGGTACATACCCTCCCAGTGTATCGAGGGAGCTCGCCGCCATCGTTCTAGATGTAGAACCACTTGGCTTGCCACCCGCTATTGGAGGAGATGAGCTTCATCAGGATGTAGAGGTGCGAGTGGTCCTGGCGAAGCTGAAGGTTGTAGCCGCTGGCCCTCATGGTCTTCCAGACGCCGGCCCCCATTGGATGGGTATACAGCTTCACCTTGAAGAGGTGGAGCCAAAGCTCCTAGTGGGTGGGGATCCCCAGGAACCCCTCACACACCGCGATGAAGATTGCGGCCGGGGTGATGGAGTTGGGATGAAGTTCTGCAACTCCACCCCATAGCGCGCTGATAGCGCACGCATGAAGTGGCTCGCCGGCACTCTGAATCTGCGCTTGTGGAACACGATGAAGCTAACGACATAGCCCTCCAGAGGGTTCGGTTCCCACTCGGTCGCCGCCGGCGCTATCCACTCCGGCTGCTCGCGGTCGGTGCGCGGGCGAAGAAGGCCGGCGTCGACGAGCTCTAGGAGATCCCGCTCCATCATGGTGGAATGGCGCCACGGATCAGCGAGGAGAGGAGGCGCCACTGAGTTTGGGCGTGGACGGCAACAGGGAAGGGAAGGATTTCTCTTTGTATCTCTTTCTCTCCTTAAGGTCTCCCTCTGGTCTCGGCCGCGGCACAAGATGCAGAGGAAATGATCGCAAATGGCAAGGTGGAGGACAAGGGAGCCGCACCGCCCGTGATTTATAGCCAGGGCAGGAAGACGGATCGGCGGATTCGAGGAGGAAACCGCAAGATCAACTGCATTAGATGTGCACCCAACCTTCCCTGTTTTTTGGTAACCGCACGCATGATTGTAGCCAAGCAGTCATGTCCTCCTGCAATAGCACTGCTCCACCTCCCCGGTAAACCACCTCAAAAGGCGTGCTTCACCCTCGATGACCGTATAGAGGGGATATGCCCCCGAATTCCTTTCAAGCAAAGGAAATAAGGGCTCCGAGCCTGCCTACGTTCCAGAGGATCGAGTCCGACCTCGAGGGAGGTTCGAATGGGCGCCTCAGGATATCGAGTCAAGGATAGCAATGGACGAGCCCATACATGGCCAAGACCAGGGCACCATGCCTTGGGGCGTCCTAAGCTATGTTCAAGACTTGCAGGGTAATCGATAGCGGAATCCCACCGGAGGGAGGCCTCGATCCCTCAAAGCCTATTGAAAGGTTTTGAGACCCGCTAGAATTACCCATGGGTAACATTGGAGTGTGTCCTCGTGACCACCAGCCGACCCCTCATGAGTGGGGCACGGACCTCCACATGAAATTTCCCGATAACAGCTCACAGGGAGTGGCTTTGCTCGCCCAAATAGTGTAGCTGGTCATGACCACCCCTCCTCCTAAAAAAGGGATGCGTGAGAATCGCAAACAAAAAGTTGAGGATGCCCCTGACTGATCTCCAATCGAATGGAGGCTCGGGGGCTGTCTTTGCACCTTTGTAACCAACTTTTCCATCGCAGGAACGGTGACGTGCAACGACGGACCCGCAGCTAGACACAAGAGCTCGACTAGAAAATATCCCTCAAACAAAACAATGAAGACTAGCCCATGGACGAGTAACTTACTCCTCCAAGGCCTCGGAGGCTACATTCGGCGGGTGTGCTCACGCACACCCACCAATAAAACACCCGAGCACGAGAATCTCAGTGATGAGGATTTGATCGAGATCGAGCCCCTACAAGAGTGCCAGCACTCTTGCGAGGGCTCGGGGCTACTGTCAGGTACCGTAATTAGGGGTACCCGAGGGAAACTACTAAGATCCACGACCCCCATGATAAAGCAAAACACCAAATAGAGGCCCAAGAACCAGTCCGGTCCATACAAGAGCAGCCCACGAAACAGCCCGAGAAGCAGTTGAACTATTACTCAAGCCCAACACACAGCAAGGGAGGGGCCTCAGGTGATCAATCTTCCATCTCGCTAGAGCCCTCCTCTCTCATACAAACAGAGGCCTCGAGGGCGCGCTCTCTGCCTCGCACGAGACTCCCTCGCCCACAAACCGACAAGCGCATTAAATGCACACAATGCCACAGTGACCAAACAGGAACAACAAGACTGATTCCTAACCCACTTTCTGACACCCAACAAGGGTCAAAAATGACTTACCAAGCCCCCCCAAACCTCCCTTTTGAGTATTTTACTCCACCAAATCACTGTATCATTCTTTCAAGTACTTTTTCAGCATGGGACGCTATCATATGGCCATAAATGGCCTCTCCATGGTGACCCCGACCCGGCCTCGACCACCTACTCCTCTCGGGTTTCCCGGAGGAGGACGCGACTCCTCATGCCCCGACCCGGCCTCGATCACCTACTCCTCCCGGGTTTCCCGGAGGACGACACGACTCCTCATGCGTCTGCAGGAATCGGCGTGATTTCCTGCTTCTTCCACGCTGCTTCTGACTACAAGGACAACGCCGCCCATCCCTCGTATCGTGGAAGGGCTACAGGGCTCAAGCTGCCCATGCCGCCCATGCCGCGGAGGGATGGCCTCGCACTATTTAAGTTGTACCACCCGCTCCCATTGGGCCTATAAAAGGGAGAGCCCGGCACCGGAGATAGGCATCCAATCCCTATACACAACTTACCACACACTTCAAGCCTTATTTGAGATCAACATCTCAAACAACTCCTCTCGTCCATAAGAGATTTGGTGAAAACCTCCTCTCTCGCTAGCTTGTAACCCCTACACAAGCACCTAGGTGCAAAGTAATACAGACCTCTCTCCCCCGCTGGACGTAGGGTCTTCTTTTGCCCGAACCAGGATAAACATTTGTGTTCTCTTTGCATCACCATCCAAGCCAGGGACACGCATCGTTATTTACTAGTTGGTTTGGGTCCTCCGGGATCGGAACACCGACAATCACGTTGTTCATCAACGGGGTTCCCAAATGCTTTGTCAAGCCATGGGCTCTCTGGAGCGCAAGCATCTACAGCCTTGTCAGCTCACCTGCTGCTTATTCTGTAAAAGAAAATGAAGGTGAGGTGTATCTGCTCAAACAAAATGAAGGTGAGATCTATCTGCTCCAGGACTACGTGAAACAAGCAAAGGATTTTGTCCAAGAACAAGATGATGAAGGTGAGGGTGAGGGACAAGTGGCGAGAGCTTCTGTGGATGACAAAGACCATCCAAGATGCAACGAGGAGCCTGGTAAGCCATTTCTACGCCGTACACACTGCACTTAGTCTTCATCTCTGTATATATTCTCGTTGCATCTCTTATATTTGGACAACATATTTATTATTTAATATTGGAGGTTTTAATATCTTTTTGTATAAACTGGTCAAAACTAGAGAAATTTGAGTTAGAACAATTTCAAAATAACTTAAAATTTCAATTGAAGGGTGTATAGATTATTGCATAAATTACTACTGCTGTATATATTTCAAGTATTTATTAGTGAAATTTCATATATGTGTATTGATGAGTTTTAGTATTATGTGTATATTAGGGGGTCCAAAATCTGTGTTTCGTTCTAGGCCCAAGAAAACACAGGACCGGCCCTGGAGGCAAGGTAATAGGCACACTAATAGGCAAGCTCATGGAGGTGAGAGGAGAACGGGTGGCAATAGGCACAGTAATAGGCAGAGTAAAAGGCCAGCTCGTGGGAGCATGGGTATTGTGCCGGAGGTTATTATTATTAAAGGCTGATGAAGGGGCTCCATGATAGGAATCTGATTCCTACCGTGGATGGGTCGCAGGTTGTACGAATGAGAGGGAGGTGGCCGGGGAAGAAGACGCGCTCGACGGCCCTTCGGTGCCGTGGTCGCGCGAGGAGAGGGATGGAGGTGGCGGCAGGGGTTCAGGGGGAAACTCCCAGCTCCCTAAGGAAGCCGAGTAATGATATTACTCTTGCTTAATTCTCCAAGCGTTTTACAACTCCTATATATATCAAATCACATGGGCTAATAATGGAAATAAATAATTAAGATAAACTAGGCCTTAAGCCCCTATCTCCTGTGTCTAATCTTAGCCACCCATGGGCCTTCTCCTGATGTAATGCACGCCGGTCATAACATCTCTCCCCGCCTGCGCAAACAGCTCGTCCTCGAGCTGGAAGTCCGGGAACTGCTAGCGGAAATCCTGAAGAAGCTCCCAAGTGGAGTCGTCATCAAGGAAGCCGCGCCACTTGATCAACACGCGCCATTCACCACGGCGCTGCTGAGCCTTCAAGGCACGCTCTGGCGCTGGAAGATGGCGTCCTGCAAGGACCGGGGGCATCTCACCCGGCGCGGCGGGCGGGTCGCCACGATGGTGCTTCAGCAGCCCCACATGGAAGACGTCGTGGATACGGGCACCCTCCGGCAGCTGAAGACGATAGGCGACATTACCGATGCGTTCCAACACATGGAATGGACCATCTTAATTGGGGCCGAGCTTGCACTTGGCCTGGGGATCCAGAGACTACGCCATGCGGTGGAGCAGGCGCGGCCATACCCAGTCACCGACCACGAACTCCACATCGCGGTGACCGGCGTCATAGTATCGCTTGGACAGCTGCTGTGCCTGCTGCAGATGTTGGCGGACTTCCGCCATAATCATGTCGCGGTCTCGAAGAAGAGCCACCGCAGCCTCGGACCGTGCCGTTCCCGGCGTGTATGGCAGAATGGGCAGTGGGGGACGGCCGTAGACGACCTCAAAGGGAGTGGCGCGTAGGGCAGTGTGGAAGGAGGTGTTGTAGTAGTACTCCGCCCACGACAGCCAATCCACCCAAGCACGCAGACGATCCCCTGTGACACGTCGCAAATACATAGCAATCACCTTATTCACCACCTCAGACTGGCCATCAGTCTGAGGGTGGAAAGCCGTGCTCATGCGTAGCTTGATGCCGGCCAGTTGGAAGAGGTTGCGCCAAACATGTCCGGTGAACACAGGGTCCCTGTCGCTGACGATGGAAGAGGGGAACCCGTGTAACCGGACAATCCCGTCGAAGAAGGCACAGGTGACCGACGACGCGGTGTAGGGGTGGCCGAGCACGATGAAGTGCGCATAATTTGAGAAGCGGTCGACCATCGTAAGGATGATGGATTTCCCACCCACCTTGGGCAGGCCCTCGATGAAGTCCATGGAGATGTTCGCCCACACCTGGGATGGAACCTCCAGGGGCTGCAGCAATCCCGCCGGTTGGGCCGTCTCCGTCTTGTTGCACTGACAGGTGCTGTAGCACCGCACCTAGTCCTGGACCAGCGCACGATCGCCGGGGATGAAGAAGTCTGTGTGAAGGCGGTGGAGTGTCTTTTGGACACCCTCGTGACTGGCCGAGTGGGCCAGCAGCAGCGCCTGGTGGCGCAGGTCGCCATGATCCGGCACGAAGATGCGGCTGCCGTGTAGCAGCCGCCCATCCTCCAGGCGCCATGAGGACAGCAGCTCGCCGTCGGCCAGGTGCTGACGCAGGAGCTGTGCATCCACGGCCTCCCAGGTGGCGTGACGGACGTCATCGATGAAGGCGAAGGAGGGACTGGAGATGGCGCATAGGGTAGCATCGGCCCCCCTGCAGCCACCTGCACAACCTCCTACTCAGCGTCGCGGCAGGATAGAGCGTCCGCCACAGTGTTGAGGCGGCCCGGGCGGTACTCCACGGTGAAGTCAAAGCCGAAGAGTTTGCTGATCCACTGGTACTGCGGCACGGTGGACAAGCACTGATCCGATAGGAACTTCAAACTGTAATGGTCAGTACGAATAAGAAAATGTCATCCCCAAAGGTATGGCCGCTAGTGTCGAACGGCCTGCACCAAACTGCTGAGTTCGCGCTCATAGGCGGCGAGCTTGAGGTGGCGGGCGGCGAATGGTCGACTGAAGAACACGAGAGGCCTGGCGCCCTAGTGTAGGATGGCGCCGAACCCCACGCCGGATGCGTCGCAGTCCACCATGAACAGCTTGTCAAAGTCGAGCATCTGCAGAACCGGGCCCGTAGTGAGGGCACGCTTCAGCGCCTCTGCCTCCGTGTCCCAGGCGAACGCGTCGCGCCGCGTTGAGCCTGAACTCCCAGATGAACTTGCGGTATTAGCCCACCAAGCCCAGGAAGGCGCGAAGGCCAAGCTGCCACAGCGGCCACCTTGTCGGCGTCCATGGCGACTCCGGCTGTCGAGATGATGTGGCCCAAATAGGCAACCGATGTGGCCCCGAATGAGCACTTCGAGCGCTTAAGGTGGAGGTGGTGCGCTCGAAGCTCGTTGAGGACGATGGCGATGTGCTGCAGGTGCTCTGCCCAAGATGAGCTGTAGATGAGAATATCATCGAAGAAAACCAGCACAAACCTCCGCAAGTAGTGGCGAAGCACGTCATTCATCAATGCCTGAAATGTCGTCGGGGCGTTAGAGAGCCCGAACAGCATCACCAGGAACTCGTAGTGGCCATGGTGTGTGTGGAAGGTAGTCTTAGCGATGTCATCAGGGTGCATCCACACCTGGTGGTAGCCCGACCGCAAGTCAAGCTTGGTGAAGAAGCGAGTGCCACGGAGCTCATCGAGGAGCTCGTCGACCACCAGGATCGAGAACTTGTCCTTGGAAGTCTTGCCATTGAGGGCGTGGTAGTCGATGCAGAAGCACCATGTCTTGTCCGCCTTGCGCACCAGCAAGACAGGCACGGAGAACGGTGAAGTGCTCGGCCGGATGATGCCCTGGGTGAGCATCGCCTGACACTACCGCTCTAGTTCATCCTTCTGGAGCTGGGGGTATCGATATGGATGAACGGCAATAGGAGGCGTGTCCAGGAGAAGGTGAATGCGGTGGTCGTAGGGCCGTGCTGGAGGGAGGCTCTGCGGCTCCTCGAAGATCGCGCCGTACTGATGGAGGAGGTGGTCCAGCAAGGGCTGCTGGGCGACGACGGTGGCTGCCAGCGCCTACGGCTGGGGCACGGCTAGTCAGGGCTGCCCATGCGGTGCCACTGGACACAGCGTCCCTCACGCCAGAAGGCAACGGTCTTGGCCTCGAAGTCCCAAAGGATGGGGCCAAGTGTACTCAGGTAGTCGTAGCCGAGGATGAAGTCGAAGCAGCCCAAGTCGATGCTGACTCAGGTGATGGAGAAGTGCTCGCCCCCAATGGTGATGGGAACATTGTGAGCGATACCAGTGCAGCGCAATCGGTCACCATTGGCAACTGTCACGCGAAGCTGCTCCCCGCCATCCAGAACCAGCCGAGGCGTCGCATGGTTGCCCCGCTGATGAAGTTGTGGGTGGAGCCTGTGTCAAGCAAGGCTAACCGGCATTCCCCCTTGATCATAACTGGCAGCAGCATGGTGTTCATCATTCAAATCCCTGCGAAGGCATGGAGAGATACGGCAAGAACATTAGCAACCTCCGTCTCTTGCACGGCGGCCTCCTCCTAAAGGGCAGGTGTCGACAAAATATAGTCGGCAGTCCACCAAGGAGGGTACGCATGGTGGTAGATTTTGGTAGGATGCGTGAGATCAGGAATCGGATGGTAATACAGAGACACAAGACACACGGTTTACCCAGGTTCGGGCCGCTATGAAGCGTAATACCCTACGTCCTGCTCTCTGTTGAGATGTATTCATATGATATGATCTCGTCCCCTAAGGGACACCCGCCCTTCTTATATACTCGAAGGGACAGATTTTACAAGTAAAGTAATCTATTTGGTACTATTATAATATTATTCGGTGCACATCATGTGTCGCACGCCTTCATCTTGTGGGTTGGGCCACCTCCTGTGGCGCGGCCCATATATGGCCGTGAGGGTATATGGGGATCATATCCCCACAGCTAGTCCCCGAGCGACATGGATCTTGAGGTAAATACTGTCTTGACGCTTTCCGATTAGTGAGGCTTGAAGTGTTGAGGTGGGCGGATGTCTCCGACCGGTTCAAGCGATGCCGACCACTACGTCGGTCGGGACGAGAGTTTTGTTGAAAGATGCATGTTGCTCTAGAAAAAGAAAAAAAGTGACCCGCGTCTCGGTGGCGTGTGGCCATGTAGTCCCCGAGGTTGCTAGGAGATAGAATATGTTGTAGCAAGCTCTAAAAAAGGATCAGCCCATGTCACCTCTTAGGTGATGTGGGCCCATGTTGACGGTCGTTAAGTATCAATTTTATACCGTCAATGCAAGCAAGAGAAAGGACTAATATGAGTTCACATGTTAGATATAGGGGTTACACCGACGTAATTCCACGAGTTTTGGTGATTGTCTATTTCTCGCAGGGGTTATCGAAAGAGAACCAAAGGAGGCCCACATGTCATGATTACATAGAGATAAAGACCGAACGGGTAAAATTGTATAATCTAGAAGACTCCGAGAAGGCAAACCCCGGAAGCCGGGGCCCACTTTGGGGGTGGCCGGTCGGCCGACCCGGGGGGAGTCGGCCGACTCCCCACCTCCACCAATCGGAGGTGGAGTCTCGTGGATCCCGCCTCCACCGCCTTTGAGGATGAATAATTATCGTCCATTTAGGTCGGTTTGATCCGAGGGCTGTGGTTAATCCTAGGGGGCTATATATTGAGCCCCCGGCCCCCGGGTGAAACCCTAATTCAATCCTAATTCATTCAAGAGTTCATTCTCTCATCGAATTCGAGAAGCCGAGCCACCATCTCAATTAGAGCTCCATAGTTTAGTAGCATAGCTACATAGGAATAGATCTAGAGGGAATCAAGCCTAGCTTGGAGTCCGGATCTGTCGGAGTTCTTGGTAATTCCCTCTACATTCTTGTAATATTCATCATTGTTCGTGATACTATGAGTAGTACTTTATTCTATTCTATTATATCAGACTTGACTTTGCTCTATTTGCTTATGTTCTCAATTATATTGTTCTTAGTTTACTTTGATTATATGTTTAGCATAGTTGGACTAGAATTATGTTTATGCATAGGATCGTATAGCGCTTGCTCATTAGATCGATGGGTGAGTGGTAAATATTGTGTAGGCGTGGTGCCTAGGCCGTATTTATCTGCGATTGCACCCTATTGGCCGGGTCGTGTGGTAGATCGCGGAAGTGACAGTTCCGTTGAGTCCTTTGTATTCCATCCCCCGTTGGTAGGTCTTAGTAGAACAACCTATTACATTGAAGTCATTGCTATGTCTCTAGTCTTCTCGGTAATATCACTATGCATAGATGTAACCTTTTCCCGCCATGATTGCTAGATGTTCTTGCACTAATCATTGTATGCTTTGACTTTGTAGTTAGAATAATATAGGATTATACCCTAGATCGTCCTAGTCCATGCTAGTGTTATAAGCTTAGAGTGCTAAGTTGAGATGGCTTATTACTATTATTTTATGTGGCTAATGCTCTCATTTATCTTATGTCATTTATCATTCATTCTTATATTTTATGTGACACTTACCCTGTATGAGATGATCGATACAGACAAGGTTAAGCTCTCCATTATAGCATGTGCATTGCTCATCACTCATTATCCAAAGTGCATTCCCTTCCCAAAGTGGTAAAATATAAATAACGATACCTGGATTACTCCTGGTTAAAATGCTACATCGGTATTATCTCGTGCGCTTGCGGATCCCATATTTATTTCTAGTAGCAGCTTGCATTATTTAGTACCAGCATTTTTGGCGCCATGTTGGGGATGACAACCTAACACCGAGTGGCGTTAGAAATGTCAACAAGCATTTTTGGCGCCGTTGCGGGGAAGGTTGAAAGCCAATGGATAATGAGCAAAGATTGCACTAGATAATGTGATCGAGTAGTCTTTTTCATACTAACCCATCTCTACAGGATTACCCTTGTTTTGTCTACTTGTGTATTTTATGCAGGGTAATCAAGACTATTCTTCCTGATAATTATATTGACGATCCAGAAGCTTTATTCAGGAAGGCCAGAAGCAGGTTGAAGAAGACCAATCAATCATCATCATCATCAACTCAACTTGAAGGTTTGTTGGAAGCAGAAAGTCAACCTTTCGTTCGAGACTTGACACCAGCGTTTGAAGCCATGGCGAACAAGTCACTTCGTGAGTTCTCAGCTCCCACTACGGATAACATTCGTACTGGACCAGCTGTAGACATCGAAGGAGCTTTTGAGCTCAAGCCTGCGCTGATCAACATGGTGCAAGCAACCCAGTTCTGTGGGAAGGCCCATGAAGATGCAAGTGCTCATCTCCAACACTTCCTGGAGATTTGTAGCACATTCACTATCAAGGATGTCCCCGAGAGATGCTATACTACTTCGCCTCTTCCCATTCTCGCTCTTGGGGAGAGCGAAGCGTGGTTCTACGCCAATAAGGAGAAGAATACTACGTGGGCACTATGTTCCACCAATTTCTTGGCGAAGTTCTTTCCCATGGGCAAGACAAATGCTCTTCGTGGGAAGATATCAAGCTTTCAAGCAACACCATGATGAGACTGTCCCGGAAGCTTGGGAGCGCTTTCAAGATTACATCCTCGAGTGTCCTCATCATGGCATGGAGAATTGGCTGCTTATGCGAGACATTCTACCATGGGCTTAGCAACAACACACGTGAGACGATGGATGCCTGCTGGAGGTGCATTCTTATCACTCACTATTCCTCAAGCCACGGCTCTTGTGGAGAAGATGGCATCCAATCAAGGTTGGAGTGAAGAAAGAACGCAGACCCGCAAGAGAGGAGGAGGAATGCATCAGCTGAAAGAGGTAGACATGCTTTGTCTCGCCAAAATGGATCTGCTAATGAAGAGGCTCGATGAGAGAGCCCCCGGAGGAGAAAGAAGTCATGCACATACATGATGCTCGCATGACATGTGAAGAGTGTGGAGAGGCTGGGCACACAGTGCTAACGCCGGAGTGAAGGAGGACGTGAACTACCTCAATAACAACAACAACAACAATAATTACTACCGTCCTCGGCGGAATCAAGGTTGGAATCAACGCAGAGGCCTAACTACTCGAGCAATTATTCGGGCAACTATCAAGGTAACAACTCCTCCTACAATAATTACAACCGGCCGCCTTTGAGAGAGTTAGTGCTGAACCAAGGCAAGATGATGGACAATCCGTCCAAGAAGCGACATCAAATGACAAGGTCCTAGAAACACTCGGCAACGAAATGGATGGCTTTTCCAATGCCATCAAGAGTCGGCTCGGCTTCAACAAGATACTTGAGTCGCAGTACAACGCTTGTTAACCTTGCTCCCTCCACTGGTCAAGGTAAATTGGCAGGACAACCCGAAGAGCTCGAGACTGCAAATCTTGTTGATATATTCAATGTAGAAGATAGCCGGAGTGATCCATCGAAGGGGTCATGGATAGACTCAACTCTGTCAATCAAGAAGGGCGATCCAGGGAGACCAGTCATTCCGATCTCCATTGGAAGTACCAATTTCAATGAGGCAATCTGTGACTTTGGTGCAAGCATCAACATCATGCTAAGAGTGATATATGAGAAGCTACTCAGATGCACCTTAGCATACACAACCATGTGCTTACAGCTTGCAGATCAGTCACTCCGTGTTCCTTTGGGAATACTAGAAGACATTTGTGTACGAGTAGGCAACTCGTATGTTCCAGCAGACTTCGTGGTAGTGGATACAGGCAGTGATGAAAGGTCCCCTGTCATTTTGGGACGACCATTCTTGAACATTGCTGGAGCCATCATGTATGCCAACACTGCCAAGATCATCTTCAACATCAAGGGCAAGCGAGAAACCTTCTTCTTCAACAACGTGTCTTTGCCGTTCCCAAAGACACCCTCATCAACAGAACAGTGAGAAGAAGAAGAATCCAGCTAAGAAGAGCAAGAACAAAGATAAGAAGACCAAGAAGACGGAGACAGTGAGGATGGTCACTGCAGTCCACAAGGAGCATGACCACTTACTCAGGTCCCCACGTCTGATCAAGAAGGATGACCCAGGTGTCCCAACCATTCAATGCTCCATCAACAGAAGCTCTTTCAATAAAGCTGTCTGTGACACCGGATCGGGCGTCAACATTATGGCCAAGGTAACTTATGAGTATCTATATGGCACTATGCCTTTGGAGCCTACCTATGCACAAAATGCAGATGGCGGATCGGACATTCCGCTTCGTCGAAGGAGAAGTGAAGGATGTCCTCATCCGGATAGATGACCATTATGTCCCCACAGACTACCCTAGTCATTGACATGGGAGATGACTACGATCCTCCAATCATCCTAGGAAGACCATTCCTGAACACCACCGAGCTATCATCTATATTGGGACGGAGAGATCCATTTCCACTTTCCCATCGAGAAGGTACGCCGCTACTTCAACAATAATTATATAATCACTGAAGAGCCCAAGAAGAACAGAACAAGGAGAAGGCAGCGTACCCGTCGCCAGAACAAGAAGAACATCACTACAGATGGATGGGCCAACTATGAGGGAGAAGTGTCTAGATATGAAGATCGATACCCAGAAGAGAAGAACATTGTAGAAGAACCCGAAGAGGTGCTACCAGAAGAAAACCAAGTGCCCCAAGAAACTTCCTCCTCAAGGTCATCCTCTCCAACAAAGAAGGTGTGGAAAGTAAAAGTAAAATCAGAATCAATTCCTACACATGAGGCGACATCATCCGAGGTGCCGGCCAATGCGCCCCTTGAAAAATGAGCGAACATGACAAGTCCCTTCGGAGGACTTAAAACCACCGAACGCCGCGCCAAGAGGTAACTTGGTATTTATCAGCATTACTTTTCAGCATTATATTTTTACCTCAGCATATTTATTTTCCTACTTGCATCTTAGTTGCATCTTTACTCTTTTATCTCCGCATTTGAAAAGAAAATAAAGATGTTTTGCATTTGCATCCAGAAAATCATCAAGCCCCATGTGAATAGTCATTCACTTTGTGGTGGCACAAAAATAATTTCTCAGCATATTTATCTTTCCCTGTCTGCATTCTTTAAATGATAAAAAGATAAAAATATTTCTTGTGATCCTGTTAGAACAAGTCTAAGTTAAGAAAGTTCTAGACAACCAAGGCCTAGAGGTTTTATCACTAACGCTTAATCAGTTCCACAAGCTTTGTTGTCTATTTGAGCTTCACAGAACATCAAGGATCAAGAAGAGCTAACAAGCAGAAGGACATCCAGTCCCCTATCGGAGTGCTGCCCGTGACAATTGAATGCTGTCTCCAACAGCAACTATCTACGACACTCCTGGAGGACTAGAACGTCTTCGATGCACATCGGCAACATCGCAGACTATGTCAACATCCAGCTTGGGGGAGAGCATCCCCCGTGTACCAAGCTAAGTGTTTCCAACTTATCTATGTATGCCTTATTAGAGTGTGCTTTGTTAAAACCACTAAAAAAGATGCATAACCATAGAAACCCAGAAAGATTTCCTTATTTATCTTTTCTACTTTTGGAGAGCTCTTGCAATCTGTTTTTAAAAGTGATCCCTAGACTAAACTCTACATGGAGATGATGAATAGTTGCTCTGCCGTAATTCCTTTCAAGTATCTAGTTTTCAACCTTGCACTCTCCCGAGTTTTGGACACAACTGTTTAGACTTGAGATTTGCTCGAACACGAAACTTGTGGGTAGCAAACACTTGATCTAAGTCTAGGTGGTTGACGGGTATGATATGGGAAGGTTTTGAGCTGCTTGTCCATCTTGTTCCTAGAGATACTAGAGTTCGGAGAATTTATCTTTGAAAATATTAAATTCCTGCATGATGAGTTCCTTTATGATGAGAGTTCAAATTCACCTTATGACCATATATTCATGCTTACTAGATTAGGAAAACCCATCTGTTTATATAGATCATATTGTAGGTTTGAGTGTAGACTTTATAGGCATTGAGTGTGGTTATCTTTTGTGGACCCATAAGGAATTAGTCACGCAGTTAAAGTCAATACTATGTGCTCTCCATCCATTGATCTATGCTACTTCGTCCTCGAAGCATGCACCCATTTTATAAATGTTACATTCATTACTCCAGTGCTACTTCTGTTCCTCGAAGTACCACCCACATATAGATCCATATCCACCACATATTGTGCTGTCTCTACCCTGGAGATACGCACTTATGCTACTCCTATCCTGGGAGTACGCATTCTCCACTTACTGTGCTGTCTCTACCCTGAAGATACGCACTTATGCTGCTCCTACACTGGGAGTACGCATCCATCCATTCATCCATCCACATATACATACGCCATTCCTTTCACAGCATCCAGAAAAGGTTCTACTCCTATTCTAGGAGTGAACATCTAGAAATAATCATCGCCGTTCTATTTGCCTACATACAAGCTCCAGTCATTATCATTTCAAGTTATATGAATCCCCGTTGCTAAAGTTTTGTTTCCGGAGGATTGGTTGCTCTAAAAAAAAAAAAAAAAAAAAGATAGAAAGAAGAAAGAAAGAAAAAGAAAGAGTAGCCAAGTCCTTCCGTTCAAGAAGTTTCAAGGTTTCCAAATAAAGGGAGTCATGTTATCCTCGAAGGAGCAAGTGTAGAAGTAGATGTTCACCAGTTGAGTACCCCTCATAATCATTTCCTTATCACCATCATCCTATCATCTTTCATCCATTCCATTTCCTCATTCACATGCACATATGACTTATTTATTATTTTAGTTCCTAATGGATCCATGTCTTAACTGTGCAATATATGCAAGTGAGTTTGAGTGTCTCCCCACCTATGAGCTCCACATAAGCCTATTAGAAAGTAGGGTGAGAGAGAGAAGGCACTTTTCACTATGCCTTAGTTCCATAAATACCACATATCTTGAGAGAAGAGAGAAGGCATACACTACTCATGCCTTGGAGAGGATCCAGAAATACCACAAATGAGAGACCTGAAAGGTTCATACAAGGAACTCTGAGTTTTATTTCAAAACCTTGCAAAAACTCCGGGATAATAGTTGATCAAAGAGCGAGAAACATGGCGCTTGACTTGACCGTTCTACCTTTCAACTACTCAAGACCCAAGTGACGGTTACAAGCCCCATGGTGAAAGGTAATATGAGTGAGTTTTTGAGTCAGAATAGTTCACTCTAATCCGGAGGAGAGTTCTTGTTTGAACGCATGTGTACTTGTGAGGAGTGAAAGTATTGTAGCAACTCCCGTTCCATCATCGAGTCTATCTTTGCTCGGGGACGAGCAAAAGGTAAGCTTGGGGGAGTTTGTTGACGGTCGTTAAGTATCAATTTTATACCGTCAACGCAGCAAGAGAAAGGACTAATATGAGTTCACCTGTTAGATATAGGGGTTACACCGACGGAATTCCACGAGTTTTGGTGATTGTCTCATTTTACGCGGGGGTTATCGAAAGAGAACCAAAGGAGGCCCACATGTCATGATTACATAGAGATAAAGACCGAACGGGTAAAATTGTATAATCTAGAAGACTCCAAAAGGCAAACCCTGGAAGCCGGGGCCCACTGCGGGGTGGCCACGGCCGACCCGTGGGGAGTCGGCCGACTCCCCACCTCCACCAATCGGTGGAGTCTCGTGGATCCCCGTCTCCACCGCCTTTGAGGATGAATAATTATCGTCCATTTAGGTCGGTTTGATCCGAGGGCTGTGGTTAATCCTAGGGGGCTATATATTCGAGCCCCCGGCCCCCGGGTGAAACCCTAATTCAATCCTAATTCATTCAAGAGTTCATTCTCTCATCGAATTCGAGAAGCCGAGCCACCATCTCAATTAGAGCTCCATAGTTTAGTAGCATAGCTACATAGGAATAGATCTAGAGGGAATCAAGCCTAGCTTGGAGTCCGGATCTATCGGAGTTCTTGGTAATTCCCTCTACATTCTTGTAATATTCATCATTGTTCGTGATACTATGAGTAGTACTTTATTCTATTCTATTATATCGACTTGACTTTGCTCTATTTGCTTATGTTCTCAATTATATTGTTCTTAGTTTACTTTGATTATATGTTTAGCATAGTTGGACTAGAATTATGTTTATGCATAGGATCGTATAGCGCTTGCTCATTAGATCGATGGGTGAGTGGTAAATATTGTGTAGGCGTGGTGCCTAGGCCGTATTTATGCGATTGCACCCTATTGGCCGGGTCGTGTGGTAGATCGCGGAAGTGACAGTTCCGTTGAGTCCTTTGTATTCCATCCCCCGTTGGTAGGTCTTAGTAGAACAACCTATTACATTGAAGTCATTGCTATGTCTCTAGTCTTCTCTCGGTAATATCACTATGCATAGATGTAACCTTTTCCCGCCATGATTGCTAGATGTTCTTGCACTAATCATTGTATGCTTTGACTTTGTAGTTAGAATAATATAGGATTATACCCTAGATCGTGCTAGTCCATGCTAGTGTTATAAGCTTAGAGTGCTAAGTTGAGATGGCTTATTACTATTATTTTATGTGGCTAATGCTCTCATTTATCTTATGTCATTTATCATTCATTCTTATATTTTATGTGACACTTACCCTGTATGAGATGATCGATACAGACAAGGTTAAGCTCTCCATTATAGCATGTGCATTGCTCATCACTCATTATCCAAAGTGCATTCCCTTCCCAAAGTGGTAAAATATAAATAACAATACCTGGATTACTCCTGGTTAAAATGCTACATCGGTATTATCTCGTGCGCTTGCGGATCCCATATTTATTTCTAGTAGCAGTTGCATTATTTAGTACCAGCATTTTTGACGCCATGTTGGGGATGACAACCTAACACTGAGTGGCGTTAGAAATGTCAACAGCCCACGTAGTCCCCGAGCCTGAGATAAGGTGAAACACGTTGTGTCAGGGTCTAAAAAAGACTTACATAGCACGTGTGTACAGTTTTGAGTGAAAACGAGCAGGCCAAATTTCATTTGGGCTGGTCGGTAAAACCATGCCATGACTTCGTCATGATCAAATTAAGACGGCTTTGCCTCTTAATTCAGTCCCCAGCGAGGCCGTGAGACCATGGTTGTAAAAAACTAAACCCAAGAAATAGCTTCGCTATTTGTGCGCCAGAATAACCGGTATCATTGGCAAGTCCCGATCTTAGCTGGTGGACTGTGTGGGTTAAAGGGGTGCTATGTCACGACTTCGTCGTGATGGGTTGGAACAGCTTCGCTGTGAACCCAGTCCTTAGCAAGGCTGTCGGACTATAGCTTAAAAAAGCCAGACTAAAATGGTTGTCAGCGGCTTAGCCGTGAAACCAGTCCCCAGGTTGGCTGGTAGACTGTGCGTCTGCTGAGAAGTTCGTATGTTAAGAACATACTGGTGGCTTAGCCACCATTTTGTTTGTTTAGCCTCTGTTTCGATCGAATTTCTGGTCATTATTATGACTTGTCGTGTGAAGGTATGTCTTGGGCTTGCTTGTATCCTTTTGCAAGATGAAACAGCTTTGCCTTCATGATGACGACGATGGCTCGGACGGCTTGCTTGAGAGCTTCGAACGTCTCGATCGGGTTGGACGAGGTCGTCCTTGGCGTTGAGACATGGAGGAGCGGCAACGAATCTGCGTAGTCGTTGTCCCTGGATCGATTGGAGTTCGGCATGGCTTGCTGACGAGATGCGTACCACCGAGACGACGCAGAACATGGATGATCACGGTTGGATTTCCTGGCAAAATAACCATGCATATATGTAGATATCCGAACATATACAAGAGAATATATTTTACTGAAAAATTAAAGCATGACTTAGCTTTTGGATTTGATGCACACGTAGTTGATTGGCTTATGCTGGAAAATATCCCATAGGCGTACATGCAAACGTGTGTACGTGCATGTAAGTTAATTAATTGGCGTGGGATTTGTTGGCCAGAAAAGTGGTCGCAGTAGTCGTCGAGCTGCAGGGGAGTCTGACCTTCGCAAGTTCACAGGGGCGTGGTCACCCGAGAGCACGGAGTCGTACGTCATGGTCTAGTAGAGTAGTTGGGTGTGCGACGTCCAATACGATGAGAGCAGCTCGGATGATGACTCGGACGGCGTGCGTGGCTTGACGACTTGCCTCCGGTCTAGACGAGTACTCACTCGTAGTCGTAGCCGATCGAGTGGATGAATGCAGTTCAGATTGCTTGCCGTGGCTCGCATTACGACTTGATGTGGTCGACAAGTGGTCGGCGTAACATCCGAGGAGATGCACAGTTCGGACAACTCGGAAGAGCTCGACGTGGTTTGCTGACAATTGTATCGTGCCATGGTGGAGACGTAGTTGAGCCGAGGGTCGGGGCCCTACGGACGTGTGTAGTCGACGCGGTTTGATGAAGTGCATTGCGTCGTGGAGAAGTCGGACTCCTCTTGCTGTCAGAAGTAGGCAGACATAGCGAAGTCGTCATTAAATGTCGTCATAACCGAGTGGATGAACGCTCGTTGGATGTGGTCAGCGTGATGTTTGCGGCTCGTGAGGCCTTCCGATGGCTCGACACGTGGTCGGCTTGCTGGTGAAACGTGATCGGCGTGACGTTGTCGTGGCCGAGCGGATGAACGCGGCTCGGACGACTCGGCGCGACGTGGCTTGTTCTTCGGCTTGCTGACAGGTCGGACGGCTTGTCGAACACCTTGGATGACTGGTCGGATGGCCGGTCGGGCGAGGTTCAACTCGTGGTGGAGACGTGGCCGTGCAACTTGCTTGACCGCTCGCCAGCTCCCTTGCGCAATGTCGATCAGCCTCGTGTCGGAATAGGTGTACGTGGCTTTGGGTCAGGACGCCGATGGCCGGTTGATGCAGCCGAGTCTTTGTCATCAGCATGTGCATGTGCAGAGCTCGTATACTTTTGTACATGCACATGGCGTATATGTACGTATACGTACACATGCCCGTACATGCAAGTTTAGCCTTTTATTGCTTGTCGTCAAAGATTTGGAGGCATACGCAGGAGTGTGCGTATTTGCTTCTTGCTTACTGCCTTGTCGCGTGACGTGTTGGCCAGGGAGTCTGGTCCGATCCAGACTTCGACGTGTTGCCGTACGTGTCGTGCTGGCCAGGGAGTCTGGTCCGATCTGGCTTCGACGTGTGTGGCCGCGACGTGTGGTGTGGCAACGAAGGGCGGTGCAGCGAGCGACCCCGACGTCAATGGCCATCGCAGCGTTCGTCGTCGGACGCCGTATTGCCATGGTTGTCGTTGATGATGAAGGACACCTTGTCGTTGCCGAGGCAGGCAACGCAAGAGTAGGAGCTGGAACCCTCGATGGACCAAGATGATGAAATCATCTGGGTTGACGTCAAATTTGTCCGCCATGGTGGATTAAATTCTCCACCGTTGATGCATGTCATGGATGGGACTCGGGACGGAGTCATGACGGCCCACAGCGAAGGTCGCCGAATTGCTGCTGTGGTAGACCGATTTGATCATCGAGATAAAATCCTGGTAAAATAAATTCCATCGGGGAGTACGCGCAGCTGGTTGGTGCTGGTAAATCAACAGATTGGATTGTGCCTTAGCGATGCTAGCTAGGTATAGCGATGGGAGCAGATTCGATCAGGTGCCGAGTCGAGTTGCTTCAACGTTCGTTGTCAAGTTGTGCAGCCCGTAAAGATACGGTGATGCATGCATCGGGTTGCATGGATTGCGGCTTCGTGGTCTTCGACCAGTTGTTGATTGGAGTTGGCGGCCGTTGCTGGAACATGACGCCAGGTGAGAGCCGACCAGATCAGAATCTGGGCGGGATGTACGACCGGCATGGAGCGAGCGCCCATGTCGGCGTTGACGAATGGTGGTGAATCCATCGTCCTCGGGTTGAGATCGAATAGATTTAACCAGGGCGAGGAATTCAGCCAACCGGTGAAGAAAATTGCCATCCGATCCGCCGTAGATCAGCGCGCACAGCCCCTAATCTCAGGAAGGGGCCCCTACCTGGCGCGTCACTGTCGACAAAATATAGTCGGCAGTCCACCAAGGGGGTACGCATGGTGGTAGATTTCGGTAGGATGCGTGAGATCGGAATCGGATGGTAATACTGAGAGACACAAGACACACGGTTTACCCAGGTTCGGGCCGCTATGAAGCGTAATACCCTACGTCCTGCTCTCTGTTGAGATGTATTCATATGATATGATCTGTCCCCTAAGGGACACCTGCCCCTTCTTATATACTCTGAAGGGACAGATTTTACAAGTAAAGTAATCTATTTGGTACTATTATAATATTATTCGGTGCACATCATGTGTCGCACGCCTTCATCTTGTGGGTTGGGCCACCTCCTGTGGCGCGGCCCATATATGGCCATGAGGGTATATGGGGATCATATCCCCACAGCAGGCGCCCCTCCATCCTCTCCCAGGGTGCTATCCTTGGCAACGTAGTCGGCAGACTCCAAGTAGAAGAGGCGCTGGACACATGTCCTAGAGTGTAGGGCTCGTCGCAATTATAGCATAGGCCTTGCCGGTGATGTTCCAGTTGTTCAGCCGGAGTGAGACGGCGAAACGGCCCGCCGCCCGAAACTGCAGCGCCCGCGGCTGGGGTCGATGCAGCGGGGGCAGCAGGCGCACAACCTGCTAGGGAAACGCCGGCCCACTGGACCGGCCGGGCACCCCACTGAAGTGGCGCTGGTGGTGTCGCAGCCGCCCGACGTTCATAGGCGCGGGCGTAGTACATCGCCGTTTGTAGGTTTGGCGGATGGTGCATCTCCACGTCCACCCAGATGTGCTCCGGAAGGCCCCCGACGAACAGCTCAGCTCATTGGTAGGCGGAGACGTCCGTGGCGTGGCAAGCGAGGACCTGGAAGCGAGCGGCAAAGTCCTAGACCGACGACGTAACCGGCAGCCACCCCAGTTCAGCCAACCGACTGCCGTGAAGCGGGGGGCCAAACCGAAGGTGACAAAGTTCCCGAAAGTGATCCCATGGAGGCATGCCCTCATCTTGCTCCAGGGCATAGTACCACGTCTGAGCTTCCCCTCAAAGGTGATAGGAGGTGAGCCACGTGCGACTGGACACCGGGGTGCGCTAGCCCCAGAAGAAATGGTCGCACTGGTTTAGCCAGTTGAGAGGATCGACGGACCCGTCATAGGTGGGGAACTCCAGTTTGTAGAACTTCGGCGGGTCCAATCCCGTCAGATAAGCCCTGCCCGAAGCGTCGACGAAGGATGGGGCCATGGTGGGCCAGTAGGTTGCTGCCGGGGTATAGCTGCCCGTTGACGCCGCCGTAGAGCACGCACGAGGCCGGAATACCACCATATGGAGAGGCAGACCCGGTTGTGGGCGGTGGCGGCAGCCACGGTTGAGTCGTGGCCGTCGTATAGACCGGAGTGGATGAAGATAACCACGCCGGCAGTGGGGATGGCGAGTGCAGAAAAGAAAACATATTAGGAAAAGAGTTTTGTCCTGCGTTTGCAATGCGTATCATGTGCCATGTGTATTGTGGTGCCTGCGCCTTTCTCATGGCTCCTTACCAAAGGATTCGACTTTGAGGTGTTAACTAATTCAGCTTCCATACATATTCAGATTGGGACCATTTTGTGCTTATAGGTCGCCAATCAATCACTGTGCCTCAAATTATTCTCCTTAATGTTCTGCTGTCCCATTATGGATACCTTCATATCTGGAATGCCATGCAGGCTGCATTAGCTCACCTTGAAGCTCTTGAGAGCGATAATGCTGGGGTTGAGGTGGTAGATCTTAATGATGATGAGTACGGATCCACGGATGAGGAAGACCCTGGTCAGTTTCTTTCTCATTATTACCGTCAAAGTAATGCCATGATGTGGAAAACGATAACACAGATAGAGCACACGTAGAAACTCAATGCAAAAATATTGTTACTCTTTGCAAAATGTGAGTACTCAAACAAACATAGATTGCTTCCAGTAGAATACTTGCCCATGGGATATTTTAATATTGCTTCCAGTATCAATCTTGCAAAGGAAGAAACAGCATTCTCTGATTCTTGTTTTTGCAAAAGGATTCGATAAAGAAGATTAAAAGTATCCTGAAAGACAATATTTGAAAGATACTTTCCTTTCTGGCATGAATAATACAACAAATTATTTGATTGGCATATAGAATGGCACTAAAGCTAGTCATTTATATTACCCTTAACTCCACAAGCTACAGCTTGTTAACTGCAAAGGTTCCTGGGTTTGGATTCACAATTTCTGTAAATGCTGCATTTCCATTATATACACTTATACATAGGTCTTTTGGTTGTGGACGGATCTGTGGATGTCCATTCAACTCAAATGCTCTACCCACTGGTAATTAAAGTCCATTATTTACACTTATACATACGTCATCTGTTGTTTTCTGCTTGCCTTTCTACAGTTCTCATGCAAAAGAAGCAATCCAAGATCATGAAATGCAAGACAAGGCAAGGGAAAGCTTTGGAGAAGAGGGCAGTGAGATCATTCATGGATGTGCTACACGAAGTAAGTACTTGTGCTGTAAGTTTTTTCCTTGTTTATATTTTATATGTAGGATACTTAAAATTCTTTTCACTCTGAACTGTAACAGGCAAATTTGGAATCTGTTCCTCCTCATGTCCGAACATATTTAAGGGCTGCTGTAGGTCCACCAAGCACTTCATCTCGACGCCACTACTGCTCAATCTGTGGTAGTTCTGCAAACTACACGTGTGTGAGGTGTGGAACATGGTTCTGTTCTTGCCGCTGTCAAGTCATACACAATGATACGCGCTGCCTGAAGTTTGTGGCTTGATCGGCTGGATATGTGCAAGCTACGTTTGATGTACGTCCACTCCTTAATGATTGTTCATATGTGCTTTGATCAGTAGGATATACTTGCTGACTATGTGTCCTACTGTATAGGTAGGGGTAGGTAAGTGGTAGAAAACCATTTTATCAGTAGTGTATCCAACCACTCCTTTTTTTTTCCAGAAATATTATGTGAGTTTACAGTTGTGCAGCAGAGCTGAAAGTAGCTCTTGGTTTCATTATATCGGAATAGTAATTTACAATGTTTCTTGATTGAATCAAATGTAGGAGACTGTACTCTGGTATTAGATATGAACTGGTATGTAAATATCACAATTAACCAGCTTATGGTCAACAAATTTCAATGAAATATTACTGCAAATGCTATGATAATACTCGGGCCTTTCAGCAGTAGCAGGTCTGAGTAGGACATGATAATCTGAATAATAAAATATTGAAATAATACTATATTATATATTTCATTTTGAGGGTTGATACATACTGTTGCATGGGCTTAAAAAGCTGCTAGATGCTTAAAATGCCAAATATGAGAACATCTTAATATGATTCAACAGGTAATATGCTAAATCAGATACAGATAACTTGCTGCTACAACTGGAAGCACTTATATGTCCTCAATGCTAGATATTACAAATTGTCCTTGTTCGTTGCATAGTAGTAAGGCAACAACATCATGGGATTTCACAAATACTACAAGTAAATTGAAATGCAGCCACAGAGGATTAACAACACTAAACAAGAGCACATTGTAGATGTCTATCACCAAGTGGCACAGCCATGTCACCTCCCTTTGGAAAGATCAGTTATAGTGGTCATTGGACATGACATGGCAACCTGATAGTGCTTTTCGTCCTGATGACAATCCTGCTGACCCAGATCACTACTCAATAAAGTTTCAAGCTGCAAGTCTGCTGGGAGCGATGCATCTCTCTCTAGGAACTGCATGACAAGGCGCATGCGAGGCCTTGCATTAGGCGAGGGGAGTGAGCAGAGCAAGCCAAGCTTCAGTACCAGCTCCATCTCTTCCTCCACATGACCATCCAGTCTTGGGTCGGCGGCTCCAGTGATAGAACCACCTCGCCATGCAGCAAGCACCCAGTCTGCCAGAGGAAGAGGCTCTCCATTGTCTGTGTTCAGCCAGATTGGCCGTCTTCCACAGGCAACCTCCATCATCAGCACGCCGAAGGCAAACACGTCAGTTGCTTTGGTTGCCTTACCAAGCCTGGCTAGCTCAGGGGCAATATAGCCCCATGTACCTGCCACATGCGTGGTGTGAGCATCAGCCCCATGTTCATGGGACCTTGCGAGGCTGAATCGCCAAGCCTCGCATTCATCTCATCGTCGAGAAGGACATTGCTGGTCTTGATGTCTCTATGGATGACAACCTGCTCACACTCCTCATGGAGGTAGAAGATACCGGATGCAACACATTTGAGGATCTGGAACCTTTGGGCCCAGCATAGACTGGTGGTGTTCTGATGATTTTGAGTATGTAAGTAGCAATCAAGGCTTCCATTCGGCATATACTCATACACCAAAAGGAGTTGTTGCTTGTGGCGACAGTACCCATGCAGCCGAACAAGATTGCGGTGACGAAGACGACCAAGGATGATGATCTCAGCCATGAACTCCTTCGTCCCTTGCTTTGACTCTGGCGATATGCGCTTAATAGCAACTGTCTGCTTCGAATGGGGAAGCAGTCCTTTGAAGACACTCCCAAAGCCTCCTTTGCCCAGAAGCATTTTTTCCTTGAATCCATTAGTGGCAGCAAACAGATCTTTGTAGGTGAAGGATGGAGAACCATACTGCTTCTCCCACTCTAGTTCAGCTTTTCTTTGTAGCCGCCTCTTCATATGGACTTTCACAAGGGTAGCAGAAACCACTATGGCAATCCCAAGAGCTGGTAAAATAGTTGCTAATAATATTGTCTTGTTGCTGCGTGTGCGAGAGTGAATTTGCACGAAAGGTACGTTTGGCACTTGCTTCACAATTTCTTGGAGAGTCTTCAAAGATTGGTCAGAGTAGTTGAGTGGTGCAGCTTCTCCATGAAGCTTGAAGCTCCAACCCAGAATGTAATGTTTGCTATCAAGTGTGCCAGTTGCTGAGGAAAATCCGACAAACACTGGCGTGGTTGGCAAAACGGGGGATAAATCATATACGATTGATAGTAGTGGCATGCTGGGTTTGGACGACGGGCAGCAAGGTGCTATTGTGACATTTAGCATGGTTTGCTTGCCGTCATAGTCCACCCACACTTGCATCGGTTTCCTACTGATGAGGCTCAACGGATGGAACTCCCCATCAGAGGTGTAGTAACCTGCAGTATGTGAGGCAACGGAAACCAGGCTGTTTACATCTATCCTGATGTGGTTGTTGTCGATGTCGTTGAACTCCTTGTTCACTATGGTATCAAGCTCTATAGCAAGGAGATGATTCGTTGTGTTGCCATTATTCGCGATATTGAGAAGGCCAAGATACTGACCAGGCAAGGCATCGGAGAAATTTTTGTTGGAACAAAGCACAAATGCAAGACCGTGGGCACTCAGGTCAGTGTAAGGCCCCGCGATGGAGAAGATAAATGTTGTGGAGAAGGATGCCAGTAGGGATGAGCCATTTGAAACATCTATGAAATTGAGAGGGTAGGGGTAGAAAGCGTGACCTTTAAGCTGGCTAAATGCGGCGTTTAGGTTTAAGAGGCCTAAGAAGATAGTTGCTGAACCATCCAGGGTCAGATTGTCAAAATCGAAGCCATTGTAGATGAACTCACCGTGATCAACAGTGGTGGTGACGACAGCCCCAGCAGAGACTGAAAGGAGGAGAAGCACGAGGATGAGGAGGTGCAGAAACCGAAAGAAGCAGGGAAGATGCATGTGAGCATGTCCAGTGCTAAACGAGGCTGTTGTGCTTTCTTGCATGATACACAGAAGGGGATTTATCGAATCACACGTACTTGGGAACTACGAGATCGACTCAGAGAACTCCGGTTTTTTTTGAAGAAGACAGAGAACTCCGGTTTGGCTCTATCAACGATATAGTATCATCCAGTGAACTCGATCGGTTCAATATATAATCTACTAGGAGATCTAGGAAGAGGGGAGTAGGGACTACGAGGTCAAGCTGTAGTCATTTATTCCAACACAGGCTGCTGGATTACAGCTACGGCTGCCAAATTTTGCTGGAACTTGCATTGTTTCCACGCTTAGTGAAAACGGAACGCGTTCTGTCTGCACTGTGCAGGCCGGCACCACTGTACACCATAACCCAACGCGAAACTTATACACCACATGCTTGTTTTCAATAAATATCAGAACCGATGCTTGTCGCTAATAATACCAGTATTGATTAGGTTGGACCAGTTTGGATGAAAAATAGTCCAAACTAGCTGGAATCGACTAGCTAGTTGGAGCCAGTGGGAGGCTGCACCTGCACCAGTGAAAGAGAAAAAGGATTATGGAGAGTAATAAGTACCATGCCGGACAAGTCCACCAATAATAAAAGCTTCTGAGGAGTCCAAACATGGCTGTGAAGAGGAGTCAAAGGAAGGTACTGCTACTAAAGAAGAATATTCAAAGGGAGGTTCTGAAGAAAAATTGATCGACAACGCCTGGGTTCTTGCCCAAGTGTCGTTGGATTTGGGGCATGAATTGGGTGACAAGAAGACGTGGGAGGTGATCCAAGGCGTCTAGCCGTGTAGGTGATGATAAAGTTCCTGCTGAAACGCTCGTGTTTGAACTTGGTGTTACCCTGCGAGAAGGCAGCCTCCTAACCAGACGGACTGGTCAAACATTCGGCTAGCCCAGTAGCCCAAACATCTGAAAGCCGACGCCGAAGTAGCAGCCCAATAGCAATCATCGCCAGCCACCCGCTGGCCACCGACGCCGCTCACCAGCCGCCGCCCGTTCATGCCGCTGCTTCCTGCTTCTGTTGCTGGCGGCCGGAGATGGACGGGGAGGAGAAGAACATCGGGCCGTTCCGCCGGACCAGACACCTGCATGCGCCGCTGGCCACCCCACGCGCCTGGCATCAGCGCTTGCCAGCTCTGACAACCGCGCCCAGGTAACAACAAGGGATGGATTCTTGATTACATTATTAATTGCTTGGCCAATCCTAGTATAGTATACTGACTACTGCAGTGGCTTCTCAGCCCTAGTCACTTTGTTGAAGTTAGAATTGCATAAAGTTGGCATGTACCCTCTCGACACAGATACTGCAATTCCCTTTTCATAATGCAGACTGAGAGGAAGAGTGAGTGTTCATCCAGTAGGTTCCTCGAGGGAGACGGGATATAGGGGAATGTAGAGGGAGCAGCAGCTGGATCTAGGAGACGAGCTAGGAAGGGAGCCTGTTCGACGTTTCTGTTGTTTGATTCATATAATCCTCGTCGGCAGCAGCTTTGCTTGGTTTTGTATTATCATCGCCTCCAGCTAAGTAACCCAGCTTAGGGGCGAGGTATACGATCAACATCATGTGGCCTAGATTACAAATTTGTATGAATGAACGGAGAGGTTGGTTTGCACCAGATACGTTGCCAAACATAATATGTGCCCATAGCTCATTAAGTTATGAAGAACTGAAGGTCCTAGCTCAGATTGGACTCATATTGTATACCCTAATAATAACTATTATTCCCATGTGGCACCTCTGGATCAAAGACACCTTTTTCATAACTATATTTGTTCCCAAGACGCGATCGGTCATTGGAGGTCGTGTTGGCTCATCAGAAATTGGCATTTCGCTTCTTCGGCCTCCTTTCAAGTGCTAGCTCTAGTTGGCTCTGTGGCGTACAAACTGGATTTACCTCCACATACTTCAGCACATCCCGTTTTTCATGTCTCCCAGTTGAAGCGTGCGGTGGGAGCCTCTCATCAGGTAACACAAACATTACCAACTGATTTCGCTCTGAAGCTCTCGCCTGAGAAGGTGCTGCGTACTTTGTTTGGTGTGGCAACTCGACAATCTAGCAAGTGCTCATCAAGTGGAACAACCTGCCTTCGTCGCTGGCTACATTGGAGGATTATGAAGCTCTACGACAGGAGTTTCCTCGCGCCACGGCTTGGGGACAAGCTGTATTCCGAGGGAGAGAGGATGTCAACAGTCGCTCCGAAGAAGATTTTCAAACCCGTGTTACTGTAGACGATCCGGCAAGCCACTCGGAGGACGTATCCAGTGACTGGCCCAAGCTCGGAACGCCCAGGAAGGTCAACACCCAATTCGCTGGCGAGAAGTGGACCAAAGTAGGGCGCTTGCACACGCGTGGCGAGGCTGTGTCGTCTCTTGTGAGACGAGAGGTGTGGAGTGGGGTATAACATTATTATTGTAAACAGAGTTCTGAACCCGCTAAACAATCCTTCCTCCGGTTCCCTGCCTTGTTCTTACTTACGTGCTCTCCAATTCATCCGTAATTCCCCCCAGTCCTCGCTGCTATCTCTCACACTAACTCACTACAGCGGCGGCGTAGCACCCAAGCACGTAAGAAGGGGGGTGGGGGGTGGGGTTGTGTTCACTGCCGTTCCAATAGGATCTCAACTATTGTTCAGATGGGCATACGAAGCCAACTCCAGCATACCTGGCAGTGATAGATGGTGTGCTCCGCAGTAGTATTGTCATGTGCATCATTGAGCACCATGCTGATTTCTACTTGTACACACTGGCGGACCCAGCGCCCGGCAACCCTGGGCATCCGCCCGGGCTCCGGCGCCGGCGTACGCTTTTGTATTTGTTGCATTGTGCTTTGCCGTAGGCTGAAAATATACGTGGTCTCACGAGCTGCTATTTGGTTTGCCCGGGCTCCCTTCCGACCACTACTGGAAACTGCTTCTTTGCCGCTGGCCGGCAGTCGCAAAACCGGAATGCAGTCGGCAAAGGTCTTTGCCGATCATTGCATTCCACGTGGCAGCGGCAAGGGAAGGCGGCAAAGGCCAGGGTCGGCAAAGGCCGCCTTTGCCGACCGGGTGGCGGCGAGCGGCAAAGGCTTTTGCCGCCTGCCAACCCGGGATCGGCAAAGAGTTTTCAGAAAAAATAAAAAAAGGATGGCCTGCCCAGCCCATCCGGCCCGCCCAAGCCCATCGCCGCCGCCGCCGCGCGCCGCCGCTGCCCCGCCCGCGCGCGCCGCTCCGCGCGCCGCCCCCGCTCCACGCGCCGCCGCCGCTGCCCGGTCCCGCGTGCCGACCCCGCTCCGCGCGCGCGCGCCCGTTGTCCCTGCACCGCGAGCACGGGGCTGCGCCGCCGCGGGATGAGGCCGCGCCGCCCGAGCGCTCCCACTCCCCTTTGCGCCTGGGGCCCGCCGCGCCGCCGCCGCCGCCGGTCCGCGCGCCGACCCGCTCCGCGCGCGCCCGTTGTCCCTGCACCGCGAGCACGGGGCTGCGCCGCCGGGATGAGGCCGCGCCGCCGCGCTCCCGCTCCCCCTTTGCGCCCCGGGGGCCGCGTGCCGCGGTGGTGGAGAGGGAGCGCGCGCCGGGCCGCCGGCTTGGGAAGGACGACGCCGTGGAGGAGGCCGCGCGCCGAGCCACGGCGGTGGAGAGGATGAGCGCGCGGGCCACCGATGGAGGGGGCGGCACCACCGACGGCCGAGGAGGGAAGGGGAAGAGGGCCACGGATCCGGGCCATGGCGCTGCAGATGGGACCGGACCATCGTGGGGAGGGCCGCCGCCGCGCCGCGCGCGCTGCCCGGTCCACGCGCCGCCGCCCAGTGGCGATAGAGAGGGGTGAGAGAGAGAGGGGGGTGGGTGGGAGAGAGAGGCGGGGTTGGGGAGAGGGAGGGGCGGCGGCGGGGAGAGGGAAGGGGAAGGGCGGCGACGGGTGGGGGAGAGGGAGGGAGAGAGTGAGGCCGGTTAGGGTTAGGTATAAATAGGGGTGGTGGCTTTGTTGGGCCTTATTGGGCCGGATTCTTTGCCGGCCGGCCCATGAAGGGCGTCGGCAAAGTTTTTTTTTTATTTTCTTTTTAAATTTTTCAAATTCAAAAGCATGAGTAGATGAAGTTTTTTGAAATTCAAACTTTTTCTATTGTCCAAGTATATTGTTTACAAGCACATATTCAAATTTGAGACTTTTTTATGACATTTTGCTATATTTAGCTCATTTAATTCATTTACATAAATTTTTTTGGATAATCCAAAATTGAACTACATGTGTATAAAATAATGTAATGTAGCCACTCAAAAAATTATATTCATGTTGGAGAGTGTATATTAAGGCCAATTATATTCACTCACCCAAAGTTTTGAAAAGAATTATTCACGGAACATGACTATTTAGTTGTAGGAGAAATGTTATTTAATTATATAAAATGCAAACGAAGTCCGAAAATCATGAAACTTGGCGAGATATCATCCCATGGCATGTGGAGGCTGTGATAAAAAATTGAGAATGTTTCGAGCTGTTCTAACGACGGATGTGTACAACCAGACATCTCCACATGTAAACACAAGTGATCACATGAGGAGATGTCGGGTTTTAGCCATCTGTTGTTACAACTTGTTCGAAACATTCTCAATTTTTTATCATAGCCTCCACATGCCATGGGATGACACCTCGCCAAGTTTCGTGATTTTCGGACTTCGTTTGCATTTTTATATAATTAAATAACACTTCTTCCGCAATTGGAGAACCATGTTTCGTGAAGTAGGAGTTAAAATTTTTAGGTGAGTTCCTGGATAGGGCCTCAAAATACATTACCTAACATGAATATAATTTTTTGAATGGCTAGGTTTCATTATTTCATGCACCTACGATTCAATTTTTACTTTTTCGAGAAAATGCAAGTAAACAAAATAAATTCAAGAAATATAGCAAAAAGTTATGAAAATGTTTCAAATTTTAAAATATGATTCAATACAATATAGAATGATCACTGAAAAAATTTGAAATCAAAATTCAAAAGAAAAAAATTCTTTGCCGCACCTTAGTCGCGGTCGGCAAAGGCATCCTTTGCCGATCGCTTATTCGCGGCGGCAAAGGCCTCTTTTTGCCGACTGCCATGCCTTTGCCGCAGCCTAAACTTGGGCAGGCGGCAAAGAGGGTCTTTGCCGCTGCCGTGGCCTTGGCAGTCGGCAAAACAAGCTGGGCGATCGGCAAAGTCGGGTTTTCCAAGTAGTGGATGACGGGTCCGCTACTGCTTGTACATTTTATATGTAAATAAAATATAAAAAAAATATAAGCAGCAGGCCTTTATTTATATCTACTAGTTGCTGTTTTTGAAACCTTGTGCTGCTTTCCTCGAACATCAGCAGCATCCAGCACGCAAGTCTCCACCTAATAACCAAGAAGGGCTTAATGATATGTTTTATACTAATAACACCAATGTAAGTCCATGACCATGAGCTGCCAATAGCAACACGTTAGTATATATATGAGTAGAGTTGTTGTTCGTATGAGGAAGCTAAAACACACGCATCCAGGACGGAGACTCGTGAGAGGTACTAGCAAGGTTTTAAAATCTCCGGCATAGCTTGTGCTATCTCTGGTCCGGTTATAGCTTTTTGAGAAGGATTTAGCTAAGCTTTTTCATATACAAGAAGATAACTCTTAGCTGCTGCTATAGCCTCATATAGCCGGCTACAACCTGTTTTTGAGACATAAAAAGCTAAGCGGAATACCTTAGCCGGCTATTCAAAACCTTGGGTACTAGGTAGCTAGCCTGGCCAGCATTATTTATAGGCGACTCATCACTGGTGTATTTGCTTATTACTGTATTAAGGAAATCATGATGGAGGTGGAGTAGGAAGGCTTAGGAAAGAAAGTATATGTGTCTATGCCATCTGACGCGGATGCTCATCCAATGCAATGGCGCTTTCTGCCGGACAATGCTCATCCTTCGTTTAATTCTAGTGTTTCCACACGGTTCATTGTTTAAGTCTAGTGGTTAGTTAGATGCTTGTTTTCGCGGGAGATTGTTTACGGATAGATACCTTTTCCACATGCTCGCACATGGTGGGCGACTGGATGGCGACATGATGTGTCTTGGGTTTCATAATCCTTCGTACCACTAGCTGTTGTCATTGGTCATCTCCTTTTGACGGACTGAGAGAGACCACACACGATTGGTCTTTGTTTTTCTTTTCATGTACTATGTAATTATCAATATATAAAGTTCACTTTGAAGCACTAGCTGTTGCTGGATCCGCCTGGACGAATGAGCGCAAAATCCAATGGCTGAATATTCTTGTACAACTGGCATTCACCACACAACATAAATCCAATAATACTAGGTGCTTTGTAAGTGATTTTCCGTAGATATGGAGCCACCTCTTAAAAAGAGTGGAATCCTTTGAAAATCGATGCTGTACTACTGGCACAGTCCATAATAATAAGTTTCTCAGTTCTTATCTTAGACAAGTTTATACATTTTGACAAAAACATTATGACACATAAATGTCTGTAATATAATTTTAAGCACTCTATATTATTATAAAATAATAAAAATATAACTTTTTTTTTGTTTTTAATACATAACTGCTGCCAATTTGTAAACAAACCAGTGGTGATAATCATTTTAACCAGTGATTTGAAGCTAGCGATGCAGCTAATTATAACTGTCAACTTTTACCATCGAAGTCTAAAACCAGTGGTGATTTTCTTTTTTTTGCCGCGGGGGTAACCGGCGGTGAAAATATTTCTGTAGTAGTGGTTGATGGAGCCACATTCAAAAAAGAAACGAGGGTGATGCCTCAAAGAATTCAATTTTACAGTACTGGTACGGTTTGGACCAGAAAATCAGGTATGCGCTGAGCGAAATGAAGATGAACTTTGGTACTTGCTCTCGTTCATTCAATGTATTTATAGTCATGAATCTATGTTCTTGTCATCTAATGTCTCCAGATGCATAATGACATACCTTTCGTTTTAGACGATGCATGTTTTTAGAGATATTTTAAATAGTGTTCTAATGGGTTTTATATTTCTCACAAATTAAGATGAAGCAACACTAAGTTGATTGTGGAGAGTGTCATGTTAGAATTGCTGACTACCACTGAGCCAAGCACTTTTTTTGTGACTAAAAAAAAAAGGTATTAGCCAACTGCTACTTACGAAGTATAGGACGATGGAAACGCGGAGCAATATTTGCGGTTGGCTTGTGTGTCCAGCCTGCCGCCTGTTTCGGATGCCTGCCTCTAGCTAGTTGAGATGTTGAGTCTGGCAACTCTACACCATCATCACAAAGTGTATGTGTGGCACACGTTTCATTGTTTAATTCTAGTGGTTCCATACAGTTCATTGTTTAAGTCTAGTGGTTACTTTGATGCTTGTTTTTGCGTTCGATTGTTTATGGATAGATAGCTTTCACATGCTGGCACATGGTGGGGCGACATGATGTGTCTTGGGTTATAATCATCAAAAGTTTACATCGTACCACTGTTGGTCTTTGGTCATCTTCTTTTGTCGTACTGAGAGAGACCACGATTGGTCTTTGTTTTTTTTTTCATGTATATCATTTTCAATATATAAAAAAGTTCACTTTGAAGCAACTAGCAATTGTTGGATCCGCCTGGACCAATGAGCACAAAATCCAACAGCTGAATATTCTTGTACAACTGGCGTTTGATCCTCCAACCTGGCGTTTCCGGCGCGTCCATCATCTGTACTTCACCAGGTAGCATACAGAGTTGGCTAATTGCCTAGTGCTTGGCTCATTAGTACACCACAGGAAACGGACGATTTGCCGGGTGCTTTTTTTCGGACACCCGGCAAAGGTATTCTTTGCCGAGTGCCAGACCCCGCGGCACCCGGCAAAGAAATGCACCCGGCAAATCAGCCTGGCCCTCGGCAAAGTCCAGCCGTCGGCAAAAATCGGCCTTTGCCAAGTGCCGGGCACTCGGCAAAGCCAGGCTGTCGGCAAAAATATCTTTGCAGAGTGCCGGGCAATCGGCAAATTCAGGCTGTCGTCAAAGGTGGTCAACGTGATGGCGGCCACCTGCCGTCAGCCTTTGCCGAGTGCCGCGCCGTTACGCACCCGGCAAAGAATTTTTTTTATTTTTTTTTTAAATTTCTTTGCCGGGTGCCCCCTGACCTGGCACCCGGCAAAGGCTTCTTTGCCTCGTGCCCAGGGTGGCACCCGACAAATTTTTTTTGTTTGTTGGCCTTATTGTTTTTTTTTGTGGGGCCTTGCTGCAGTAAATAAATCCCTATTTCAAAATTTGGGACAATTTTGAGTTTTTTAACTATATTTCCTTAATTTTTTTTTTTTGTTGAATTTTTTCTGACTGTTCCAAATTTGAACTGCAAGTACATGAAATAATGGAATTTGGTCATTCAAAAAATGGTATTCATGATATTTAAGGTATGTCGAGGCCGTATGCGGGAAGTCGCATGAAATTTCGCGCATCATGTTGTCGTAACAATTTCATGCGACTTCCTGCATACGGCCTCAACATACCCTAAATATCATGAATACTATTTTTTGAATGACCAAATTCCATTATTTCATGTACCTGCAGTTTAAATTTGGAATAGTCGAAAAAATTCAACAAAACAAAAAAAATTAAGGAAATATAGTTAACAACTTAAAATTATCCCAAATTTTGAAATAGGGATTTATTTATCAGAGCAAGGCCCCACAAAAAACGGGCCAAAGAAAATTACCGGTGCCACCCTGGGCACCCGGCAAAGAAGCCTTTGCCGGGTGCCAGGTTAGGGGGCACCGGCAAAGAATTTTTTAAAAAAAAATAAAAATCCCTTTGCCGACCTTCCGGCACTGCACCCGCAAAGGTTCTAACCTAAAGGCCCAGATCGGGCCGGCCCAACACCACCCATCCTCACTCTCTCCCTCCCACCCGCCACGCGTGCCGCCCGCCCTTCCTCCGGCGCGGCCGCCCTGCGCCCCCTTCGCCGCCCGCCCGCGCGCCGGCGCCGCCCGCCATGCCGCCCGCCCGCGCCGGCGCCGCCCCGTCGGCACCCGCCCCGTCCCGGTCGCCGTCCGCCCCGTCCCCGGCCGCCGCCCCGAAGCTCGCCGGTGCCCCCGGTTGCCCCGCTGACACCCGTCCGTCCTCCCTCCCCGCACCACCGGCGGCCGGCCGTCCTTTCCTCCTCCACCATCGGCGGCCGGCGCCGCCGCCCCCGGCCGGCGGCCGCGGCTAGCCGTGCCTCCCCGCCGCCCCCCTCGGCCCACGCCACCCCGGGAGGAGCAAGAGGAAGAAAGTGAAGGGGGGGAGGAAGAGGAAGAAAGAGAAGGGGGAGGAGGAAGAGGAAGAAAGAGAAGGGGGAGGAGGAAGAAGAGGAAGAAAGAGAAGGGGGAGGAGAAAGAAGAGGAAGGTGCCGACCCGACTGCCCGTCGATCCTCGCGTCATTCCGACCGGCCGTTGATCCTCGCGCTGCTGTGGTCATCCCCACCGTCGTCGCCGGCCCTCGCTCTTGCTGTTGTTGCCACCAAGGTAAGTCCTACCCTTGTAGTGTTAGTAGTAGTAGTTAGTAGTGTTAGTAGTAGTTAGTTGTAGTGTTAGTAGTAGTAGTTAGTAGTTTTAGTTGTAGTGTTAGTTGTAGTAGTTAGTAGTGTTAGTTGTAGGGTTAGTAAATAGTAGTAGTTAGTAAGTAGTAGTGGTTAGTAGTAGTAGTTCTTAATAGTTAAGTAGTTCTTACTATTAGTAATGTTAGTAGTTAAGTAGTTGTTAGTAGTAGTGTTAGTAGTAGTTGTAGGGTTAGTAGTAATTGTTGTTGTACTACTTCAATACTTTCATGTTTGGTATATATGTGGTTGTTGGCCCTCGTGCCATGTTTGGTATATATGTGGTTGTTGACCTTCGTGCCATGTTTTTTACAGGTTTTGGGAACCTCCCCGTGCAGGGGAGGTGCTGCCGAAATTTTGAGTCGACACTAACCATTTTTGCCCTTTTTTGCAGGAGGAGGACCTGTGGGAGGGACTCGACGACCCCGATCGTCTTCGTCGGCGCTGCAGGTCTTCCTGCACCGCGTCGACTCGCCACTGCACCGACTCTCCACCGCCCCGCTACCCGGACCTCACCATCACCCTAGGTATAACCCCTCTATCCGTATGTGGTCTTTGGTCACGTAACCTAGTTAGGTGTCTCCTATTCAAAAGAGATACGGTCAGAGATATGCGGACCTTTGCATATCTGTGACCGTATCTCTTTCAGATTGTCCATGTTTTTTGGACAGCCCACGGATGCGTAGTTGAGGTTAGTTTTCATGCTCTGCTCTGGTTCGAGATGGTTTTTCGGCATCACCTCTCTGTTGTTCTCCGGATACACACTCTCCCTTGCAGGACGTGTATCGGGAGAACGGCAAGGAGGTGCTGTCGAAATTCCATCTCGGATAGGAGCAGAGCATGGAAACTAACCTCATCTACACATCCGCGGGTGGGATTAGGACCTATCCTCACCTATTAGAGAGTAGGGACACCGCATAGATGCAATTGATGGTCACCTATGGTGATGTTATATATGCTAGAGGATGGAGGACCGTCAGTGGATGTACACAGGCTGGACAAGTCAGGGTGATGCCAGCTATGAATGGATGCAGAAGACCAATTGTTTCTTGAATTGTGCATTCAGCAAGGCCACAAAATTCCCGAAAATGGCTTTGTGTCCCTACAGCAAGTGTGGTAACAGGAGAATGCTACACAAGGAACTCATGGGTACACATCTGCACAAGAATGGGTTTACGCCGAACTACACCCGGTGGGTCCACCATGGTGAAGCCGATCGTATGAGAGAGGAGGTGGTGAGACAACGCGTCGAGGCTTTTGATGCTGATGCCGGGGTAGCAGACATGGTAGATGACGTTCACCAAGCATAGTTTGCTGAAGGACGTGAGGAGGCGGAGATGCAGGCAGCCGTAGATGCGTTCAAGTACATGATGGACTCGGCACAGAAACCCCTTCACGCTCATTCTGAGGTCTCCCAGCTGGATGCCATAAGTCGCTTGATGGGGTTGAAGTCCGAGTTGAACTGGAGTCGAGAAGGCTTCGATAAGGTGTTGGCCGTGGTTGGCACCCTGCTTCCAAAAAAACCACGTGTTGCCGAAGACCATGTATGAGGCACACAAGCTCCTTAAAGCACTGAAGATGCCATATGAGCAGATACATGCTTGTCCGAACGGGTGTGTCCTTTTTCGGGAAGAACTCAAGGAGGCAAAGTACTATCTGAAGTGTAAAGCCTCCAGGTTCCTGGAGGTAGAGTCTGGTGACGATGGTGGCCAGAAGAGCCAGCTTAAGATACCAGCCTGAGTCGTACGGCACCTTCCCTTCATGCCAAGGATTCAAAGGCTATTCATGACCGAGGAAACCGTGAAACAGATGACATGGCATAAGAATGGCAAACGCTACCATCTTGACAAGATGGTGCATCCATCTGATGGTGAAGCATGGGCCAGCTTTAATGACAAGCATCGTTTGAAATCCAATGAGGCTCATAATGTACGTGTCGCACTAGCAACAGATGGGTTCAATCCTTATGGCATGATGTCTGCCCCTTACACATATTGGTCCATGTTTGTTATCCCCCTCAATCTTCCCCTAGCGTTGCCTTTCAACGACATAACGTGATCTTGACGTTGATAATTCCAAGGCATCCAGGGAGTAATATGGGTGTGTTCATGGAGCCTATGATTGATGAGTTGATCAGAGCTTGGAATGAAGGGGTATGGACATACGACTGAGCTACAAAGGAAAGCTTCAAAATGCACGTCTGGTACTAGTACTCCATGCATGACTTCCTAACGTATGGGTTATTTAACGCCTGGTGTGTTCACAGAAAGTTCCCGTGCCCAATATGCTAGGAAGCTGTGAGGTTCATTTGGTTGAAGAAGGGTGGAAAGTATTCGTCATTCGATCAACATCATCAATTCCTAGATGACAGCTGTCACATCCTGAAAATTTACATAAGCACAAGTATGAAATCTCTCTGCCAAGTTGAGAATTTAGCACACTTGAGCCCATGTAAACCCGGATGATCACGAAATCACGAAGGATTTCGAACTTTTTCCAACAACACACCCGGATCACACAGTTCAGGAATTACCATTCACTTGCTCATACAGTTCGCACATAATAAATTTACACTACAGGTTTCAAATGAGACTTATCATAAAATAGAGTTTACAAATAACAGCAGAAAAAGAGAAATTTCTTTGAAGACACACTCACACCTACTTATTAAAAACAGTGCCAGCTCAGGGTCGACATCCGACAAAAAGCAAGTAGATGAGATATAAAAGGTGACCTTGCCCATGATCTAACTTCTTCCCGTAGTGGGGTACTGTTCCATCTTATCGCCACAGCAACAGTCTCATGATCTGCAACAAGTGGGAATAAAACCCTGAGTACGAGAATGTACTCAGCTAGACTTACCCGTTAGAAACTAAAAATAAAGCGACTCTCAAAGAGTATGCATGGCCTTTGTGATAGGTTGGCTTGACTCTTTTACGGAAAAGCAGCATTGCTTTTATCTGTTCATAAGTATCTTCCAGATTTATGTTATTAGCAGCAGGTTTATAGTTAAAGCCTAATTAAGCTAGGTTAGGACCTATGCTAATAACAATCACTTAACTATTATTTAACAAGCAATAGTAACCATGTCCAATTTGGCATATACCAATTTCCTCATATAACCATCCTTGTGTTCCATAGTTGCATTACTACGAGGTCGAAGCTCAAGTCAAGTGCTCACTGTCCAGGAGCGATGGCGATTATAATCGATTCCTAACCAGCTGGTGAAATATTCCCCACACAAACCACACTCACTGGCCAAAGTGAGCTACAGGTTACCGTTGGTACTGTTTGGGTAAAGTCGCGGGACCGCCATGGACCATTATACACCCAAAGGTTATCTGATGCCAGGTCGCTCAAGACATGTCTGCCCTCTGTACGTCGGGGTTACCAGAACATTCTTGCCCACGGTACACTCGGGCCTCTGACCACCCCGCCTCTATTCAGTGTTATGCGCCAGCATCTCGGTCACCGGCCCGAACAGAGCTACTAGGCTTCGCGGTTCCATAATACCAACTAAGTGTGGGGCTGCGTTCAACATGACTCGAGGGCCGACAACGATCGGTCCTTAATCGACACAGACGGAGTTACTATAATCCAAAACCTTATGAAACTTTATCCGGTCTCAATTTATTCGACCCACTTGGTTATATCCAACACTTCCATCATTCAGCCAAAATAGATCCGGTAACCACCTATATCTCACAGGTGACAGGAGATCACCCGACTTCTACCGGTCTAATTAAGTAGGCTAAGCAAGTATCGATACTGACCTAACAGGGTGAACAGGATATTATAAGGTGGTAAGAAGGAACGTAATTATGCATCAACGGTTCCAAACAACTCCTGTAACTTAATGTATAAAATATAGAAAAAGACGCAAGTGATATTTTGCAAACCGTAGGAGAAATGCTACGGGGCTTGCCTTGATTTGCTGAGCAATGTTAGTTCTCCAGTACTTGTGCGGTACCACGTCTGGTTCCTGATGGACCCGCACATCAGCATAAGAACATGGAGCTTCTCACTTTCTCATGCAGACGGAGTGGCTCCAATACACTTATTCTTCAGGCTTCCTAACTTCACGGCAACTGACCTCACCACGTTTCCTGTATGATGCATATGTATGCATAAGTGCGAGCGAATGCACATACGATGAAATGGTATACGTTTATAGTGAATTCTTATAGGTGAACAGTCATCTCATACCATTCTATAAGATAGCGTAGCTCTATTCGAATCATTATAAAGAAGGTTCAAACTAAACCTACGTAGGGTAATTAGTTAAGCCGATCCTACACACTACTACTTGATTTAAGAGACCAACACTTGTACTCAACAAACTAAACCTAACCATGAAAGCCTACTGATTAAGTACTTCATATGAACCAAGAAAAGTGAATTACATCACCATGACTCCACATGTTAAGGCATGATTAAGGTGATTAGTAGTTTAGGTTATAACTACAGCACCTATTTATACTGTCCACAAAATTCTATAAAAATTACAGTAGCTAGATCATATCTAATCTAGTGCATCTTTCAAATTTGTGCTGAATTGGTTAAGTGTCCTTCACAAAATTCACAATGCAGCACAATTTGGTTGGCCTAAAAATACTTTGTACTATGAAGTTAACCAAACCAGTTAATTTACTACACCAGTAGCTTCATTTAGACCTATAAGTGACTCACAAAAATTAGCAACCCTAAATAAGCCCTAATTATTTAATTATGAATTTTTAAAGACATGAGCCATAAAGGGCACTTGAACTACAAGTCTAAATTTTTATACAGGACATGCCTCTCAAAAATTTATCATGGATAGAGCATCACAAGAGAAGACTAACAAGCCTACAACCATAATTTTCTGACCAACATACTATTTACGAGGCATTTCCCAAGTTAAATGCATTTACTAACATTAATTTAAAGCTACATGAAAAAGTTGTTCAAAAATGACATGTGATATTTTTATCTGATAGTACACCTCCTAAGAAAAATCTAGGCACTTGAATCACCTAATTTGGAGCAAAATTGAGTTCTCTAGGAATTTTTAAAGTTTTAAACCTATTCTGGAAATCCTTTTTATTTAAATTGGATAAGACAAACAGCTTTACACAAAAGCCCCTGTAGTTTTCCATAATCAACCGAGCCTATATCCGCAAACCGCTATGTCTGGCAATCTTGCACCCACACCCCTATACTTTGTCAAATTCTAAACAGGAAGTCCTCAGTGGGGGGAAAACAGAGGAGCATCGGCGAGCTCACCGGCCGGCCACGGCGGCGGCTCGCCGGCGGCGCTGAGGGGCGGCAAGGGTTCGCGGGAATGAGACGGACCTGCCGGTGGCCTCGGCACGCCACGGGACCGCGTGAGGAGGCCTGGCCATGGGCGGCAGCGAACCCGGCGGCGGCCGTCCCGGCGGCAACCGTCTCCGGCGAGCGTGGCGACCGACTGAGGGCGCAGGAGGAGCGGGTCAGGGTGGCGAAGATGATCCTGGCCTCGGATTAGGATGGAGCAGCCCCCAGGAGAAAGTGTGCGGCGCAGGGCTTCAGCGGTCTCTCGCGGTCGCGCGTGCCCGCGCGGCAACGGTGGCCCGGCAACGCTCGGCTGCGCGAAACGAGGGAAGGGAGCGGGGCGAGCGCGAGGGAGAGTGGCCAGGTGCGCTGGCGGGGCTACAACACACCGGCGGTGGAGCAGAGAGAGCGGCAGAGCTGGGCTCGGCGAGGCGTCCCCGCGCGCGCTTGCGATGGAGAGCGGAGGGAGGGCGGAGAAGTCGAGGAATGACAGGGATGGTCGGGCACGCGTCCATGTTTGGCCAAGGGACAGCTGAGGCGCGGCCACGCGGAGTTCCACGCGTTGCGGCAGCATGGTCGCAGCGCGCCACGGTGGCCACGCCGTCCTCAGGGCCTGTCGGCCTGGTCAGTGCCGACAGCCCCCTCATTTTTTTTGTTTATTTCATGCTGCACGATTTTTAAAGTGGCCAATTTGTACTATTTCTATTCCGATTCAGAAGGAGCTTGCATTGACAAAGTTGTAGCATTCGAAGTGTAAAACAAAACTTCCAATTCAAGTCTTGTCTGATTTTGCCTCAAAAATTATGAAGTTTGTTATCCTAGGAGAAAAGGTTTAAAAATCATTTGAATTCAAATTTACTTGCTGTTTTTGGCAAATTTGGGCCTTTTACAAGCTTTTTCATGAAACAAGAGCATTGAGACTTTTGTTCCTTATTTAATTCTCTACAACTTTGGTATAGAAAGTTTTAGCTGATTTTGAGTTCTTTAAAAACCCTAATTTTGAATAGCATAAAAGCCATTTATGATCTATTTAAGTCAACTCAACCAAGGCAAATTTTGACCTACTCAACTTTATAAACTATGGTCATTTTTGAGTCCTTAGTGAGTCTAGGTTAAATTAGTGATCAAACATCAATCACTTGTAACCCTTATCATGTTTCTCATAACAAACATATTGGAACTTTAAACTTAATTTCCCCAAGTTTTATGATGATGACATGATGCTTATGGTGATAAAATGATTGTGCTAATGCATGCTTAACACCTAGGGTGTTACAGCTCTTCCCCCTTAAGAAAATCTCATCCCGAGATTTGTATTGGTTAGTTACCTTTATTTATAAAAATCGGGGTAAACCTCACGAAGATAAAACTCGGTCTCCCAAGTTGCATTTCTAGCATCATGATGGTCCCACAATACTTTATAGAGCTTCACCGACTGATCCTGAGTCACTTGATCTTTACTATCCAAGATTTGAATAGGCTTTTCTTCGTATGTCAAGTCGGATTCCAATTTGATATCTTATGCCTCAATCTTTTCTTCAGGGGCACGCAAGCACTTCTTAAGTTGAGATACATGGAAAACTAGAAAGATCACACTCATTTCTGGAGGTAACTGTAGTTCATAAGCCATCTCACTTCTTCTTCCTAGAATCTTGTATGGTCCGATATATCTGGAGGGAAGCTTTCTCTTTATTCTAAACTTTTGGGCACCTTTCATTGGCGAAACTTTCAGATAAACCTCGTCACCTACTTGAAACTCAAGTGGTTTTCTTCTCTTGTCTGCATAACTCTTCTGACGTGACCTTGCAGCTCTGAGGTGATCTTGAATAACCCGAACTTATTGTTCAGCCTTGGCAACAAAATCAATACCATAATGCCTTCTTTCTCCAGGTTCTACCCAGTTTAACGGTGTTCTACATTTTCTGCCATATAGAGCTTCATATGGAGACTTCTGGAGATTCTCTTGGTAGCTGTTGTTATAAGAAAACTCTACCAAGGGTAACCATTTTTCCCATGACTTTTGGGAAGGGGAAAAGGATAGCACACAAGCTCTCAACATATCCTCCAAAACTTGATGGATTCTTTCGGTCTGTCCCAAAATTTGAGGATAAGCAGCATTCGGTGCTAAACTTGCATCCAAACCTTTCTGCATATGTTCCCAAAATTGAGCAATAAACTATGGTTCTTTGTCTGACATAAAGGTTTTAGGTACACCATGTAGCCTTATGACTTCGGCAATGTACAAGTCAGCATATTGAGGTGGTCGATAGGCGGTCTTGACAGGTAGAAAACGAGCCGACTTAGTAAGACGATCGACAATCACCCAAATGCAATTATTTCCTTCATCATTGACGGGAAGTCCAGAAATGAAATCCATAGATATGTCTTCCCATTTCCAATCTGGAACAGGTAATGGTTGTACTGTACCTACGGGTTTCATATGGATAGCTTTGACTCGACAACAAGTGTCACATCTAGCAACATAAGCAGCTATCTCTTTCTTCATGTTGGTCCACCAGTAACGATTCTTCAATTCATGATACATTCTACTACTCCCAGGATGATTTGATAGCTTAGAATGGTGAACTTCGTTCATGATCTCAGTTTTAAGTGTCTCATCAACAGGCACACTAGATGATCATTATACCACAACACTTCATGCTCATCAAGACAAAAGTGCGCAGGATGCACCTTCGCTATCATTTTCTTTAAGGAATTGATTTCTTCATCATTTTGCTGTCCCTTGATGATTCGGCTTTCGAGTGAGCAACTGACTTGAATACTATGAAGCACTTCAGGATGTAATAAATTGAACTTATCTGTCAATACAGGGTGTACAATATTGCAATGCGACTTCTGAGTCAAGGCATCCACCACAACATTTGCCTTGGCCGGATGGGAGTGCACTTGCAAGTTGTAATCCTTTATGAGTTCCAACCATCTTCTCTGTCTCATGTTCAATTTGGATTGAGCGACAATATACTTGAGACTCTCGGGATCTGTATACAGGTTACATACGTTTCCCAACAAATAATGTCTCCAGATCTTCAAAGCATGCACAACAGAGGCAAGCTCTAAGTCATGCATTGGGTAATTCACTTCATGCTTCCTCAATTGACGTGAGGCATAAGCGATAACTCGTCCTTCTTGCATGAGAACACAACCTAAACCAATTATTGATGCATCACAAAACACATCAAAAGGTTTCTTGATATCTGGTTGCGCTAAAACTGGAGCATTGGTTAGCAACTTTCGCAAGGTACAGAAAGCTTCTTCACATTCCGTAGTCCACACAAACTCGTGATCCATCTGAAGCAAACTGGTCATGGGTTTGGCAATCTTAGAGAAATCTTGGATGAAACGATGATAATATCTAGCCAAACTGAGAAAACTACGAACTTCTTCCACGAAGTCGGGGCTTTCCAATCCATAACCTCTTGAACTTTGTTAGGATCTACTGATATCCCAGCTTCTGACAGGACATGACCAAGGAAAGGAATTTTCTTGAGCCAAAACTTGCATTTGCTAAACTTAGCATACAGTTTATGTTCCCTCAACCTGGTCAAAACAATCCTAAGATGTTCGGCATGATCCGCTTCATTCTCCGAATATACCAGGATATCATCAATGAAGACGACCACAAACTTGTCCAATTCTTGCATGAAGATTGAATTCATCAAATACATAAATTATGCAGGAGCATTTGTCAAACCAAATGACATGACAAGATACTCATACAACCCGTATTTGGTAGTAAAGGCAGTCTTTGGAATATCTTGTGGCCTTATCTTGATCTGGTGATAACCTGATCTCAAATCAATCTTTGAAAACTCCTTGGCCTTTGACAATTGATCAAACAAGATATCTATACGAGGTAAAGGATACTTGTTTTTAATTGTCACTGCATTGAGTGGCCTGTAGTCCACGCACATTCGTAGGGTGTGATCCTTTTTCTTTACGAATATGGCGGGACAACCCCATTCAGAAGTACTTCGTTGGATAAAACCCTTGTCCAAAAGTTCTTTCAATTGGGTTCTTAGCTCGGCTAACTTGTCAGGTGACATTCTGTATGGCCTTCTTGAAATTGGTGTAGTTCCAGGTATTAACTCGATTTTAAACTCCACATTGCGATCTGGCGGAAGACCCGGTAGTTCATCTAGAAACACATCTAGAAACTCGCACACCACAGGAATCATGGAAAGTTCAACAACCTAGGTGGCACAAGACATGTTGAACAGATCAGCATTTTGAGGTAAACATACTTGAAACCTACTACCATTCCTAGGATCTGTCAACGAGAGAGTCCTACAATCAGTGTCCAACACCGCCTTCCATATCTTCATCCAATTCATTCCCAGAATCACATCTGAGACCAAACCTGGTAACACGATCATATTAATTCCAAACTTTAGGGTTCCGAACTCAATGGTTGCATTGCGCACCATCCATCTAGTAGACACCTCAGCCCCTGCTGAACTGATGCGAAAACTATAATCTAGTTCAGTTACCCTTTGATTATACTTCTCTGCAAATGCTTGACTCATGAAGGAGTGCGATGAGCCCGAATCAAACAAGATAACTGCAAGGTGTTGGTTAACAGGAAACACACCAGCAGCCATAGGCTCTCCTTCAGGAATCTTGTCAAGAGCAGTATGATGCACATGGCTCGTATATGGGATTCTCTGCTTCTTGGACTTTGAACGATAACTAGTTTTCATTGAAGTTCCTTGGTCGAGTCCCTTTCGAGGCACAGCATGCTTGATAGCTTTTTGGCACTTCATTTGAGGTAGTCGCAGCCTAGTACCCAAAGCAGGCAAACGATACTGAGAAGGAATTGCCACAGGAGCAATTACTGGTGGTTGTTCTAGCTTTAGGGCTCTCTTGTGACTCTTGTACATAGCATATACATTGTTATGGTGCTCTTGGAATATACAGTCACCAATAAAGTCATTAAATGTCATCCTTGAGGAAGTGCACATATACATTGCCATCTTGGGATGGAGACCTCTCTTGAAACTTGCAATCTTTTTCTCATCTGTGTTGACCATTTCAGGAGCATAGCGAGAAAGATTGTTGAAAATATGTAGGTATTCAGTTATGGTCTTGGTGCCTTGAGTAAGCTTGATAAATTCTGCCTTCTTGATTTCCATTAGGGCTGGTGGAATGTTCTCCGCACGAAAAGCAGCAATGAACTGTTCCCAAGTAACGGAGACATCCGCACCCAAGGTGGTACGATGATTAGTCCACCAAATTCTTGCTGGTCCTTCTAGCTTATTAGCAGCATATTCTGCCTTAAGCTCTTCAGTCAGCCTCAATAGACGGAATTTGTTTTCCATAGTGTTGATCCAGTCCTCAGCTTCCAATGGCTCTAGGGCTTCCTTGAACACCGGAGGTTGGATATCCAAAAAGTCCTTAAAAGTACTATGCTGTTCCACATCATTGACATCTTGGTGGGTATTGTCAGCATTGTTGCGCATGGCCTCTTCTATGTACTGCTGTAAACTCTCCATATTGAGTTGGCTTCCCAAAAACTGAGCAACAGATGGCTCCATCGTGGATAGAGAGAGAGAAGGAGGTAGGCGAGCGCGGTTGTTGTTAGCACCATGTCTGCTACCATCACCCTTACCACGAGCAGCGTTACGGCGAGTGCCCACCATCTGCATAATTCGACAACAAGTAATTATTAGATAATGTTGTACTAATTGTGGGAAAGATATAATTATGCCCACCCAAATTTATTGCAGAAAATGATTTCTGACAATAAAGTGGAGGCACAATAATCCATCTCCACAGCACAACATTACTAATTATATTACTTAAGGATATTGCCTAGCATTCACATAAGAACCAACTGTTGTCAAATCCATAACATCCAAGGTTCCAAATTCTTCCAAGGAGACATTCCAACTGGTGCAAAAGTCCCACCAAACCATCTTGGTTATTCCTTACAAGGGAAAATGGTCATTTCCAATATCGTTCTGCTTCAAGGAGAATGAGGATGACAAGTGTATTATTTCCAACTCGGTCGTAACTCTCATGAAATGGATATTAAGTTGGTGAATTTTATCAAAAAGAGATAAGTTCCTTTTTCTTAAGGGGAAAGAAAGATACAATGCCATGACATGAACATTTAACATGATGCATGAACATTCCGTACGTCCTCACAAGCATAGGAAAGATAAGTCAATTGCTAGCGTTCGAGATGGTGGCATCCATACGTTCTCTCATATATACAGAACTAAATCGTCCTACACGTTGCGTGGTTAGCGTACCTGCAGAAAATTCATTTCAGCCCATCCCACCATATGAATGTAATTCGACGTAAAAATTCACGCACCTTCCGAACAAGGTGAAAATACCGATTACTCACACCCCCCACCATCTATGAATATCCCCAGATATCCATACATGTAGGTGCACGCTACCCGAAAAATCACCAAAAGACGATATCCCACACATGGGGTACCTTCATATACACATGTGTAAACATGTATATAATTCAGCACCATATAAGCACTCCCCTAGATCGGTAGTGTATCCGATCATGCTCTCACAACTCACACTTACCTGGGGCGTAGAGGCAAAAATGATCCATACATTACCATTCAAGTGAATGGCACCCATACGAATCCGCCATTGTATGGGCAATGGCAAAAGAAAATATGATGCAATTTTCCAAGTTAGCACTTCACTAAGCCACCTAGAGTCCTTAACTAGGCATATAGGATACGACCACTGGCACACTTTTTAAATTTAAACTCATAGTTTTCGGAACACCTATATAACTATAAGTTGGCAAATAGTTTTGTAAAACAAATTCTTTTGTTTTAAATACCCAAGTGAACAGTAGTTGCTGAACCATGGAGCTGATGCCAGCTGTCACATCCTAAAAATTTACATAAGCACAAGTATGAAATCTCTCTGCCAAGCCGAGAATTTAGCACACTTGAGCCCATGTAAACCCGGATGATCACGAAATCATGAAGGATTTCGAACTTTTTCCAACAACACGCCCGGATCGCACAGTTCAGGAATTACCATTCACTTGCTCATACAGTTCGCACATAATAAATTTACACCACAGGTTTCAAATGAGACTTATCATAAAATAGAGTTTACAAATAACAGCGGAAAGAGAAATTTCTTTGAAGACACACTCACACCTACTTATTAAAAACAGTGCCAGCTCAGGGTCGACATCCGACAAAAAGCAAGTAGATGAGATATAAAAGGTGACCTGGCCCATGGTCTAACTTCTTCCCGTAGTGGGGTACCGTTCCATCTTGTCGCCACAGCAACAGTCTCATGATCTGCAATAAGTGGGAATAAAATCCTGAGTATGTGTAATATCCGATTTCAAGGACAAAACCAGATATACACTATATGTGAGTCACTGAAGACAAATCTCACAGATAGCTACAAGTAAGGCCAGTATCAGTAAACAATGCTTAAAAATAACGTACTTAGTAGTAGATAGAGATATACCCTTAGGTAGCAATCAACGAGAATACACTCGATCTTCGATTAGACTCCACTCCACCGGATCCAAACCGACCGGTTGATCACAAGCCTAAACTCCACTCCCGAGGTGTGGAGGAAATTGCAAGAGTGAGTCCATGTCGAACTCCGCAAGTATAACAAGTATAATCTCTTAACCACATGATCAAGTAAACATAATTAAAGAATAACAATTAAACAACATTCTCAAATTAAGGGGTGATCACTTATTCCATAAGAATCCCTTGGCCGCCCTAACCGTGGGCACGGACGATAATCGATTTAACTCGCGCGAGGTGTACCCTTTACCCGTAAGTCGTGATTCCCATTTGCTCGGGTTAATTACTCCCATAACACTTCCAAGGTGCAAGAGCGGGTCTCACTATAAAGCCACCCAAAAGTTCGTCTAACAAGCAAGGGTCGCCTTGTCGTCGGATATAGGGAATCCCTCCTCCCAAAGTGGCACACAACCTACCCGGCTAAACACACCATGGAGGAGCCGCCCTATACCCAATTCAGCCCTCCCTCTCACAAGCTAGAAAAGGTCTCTTGAATGCACTAGAGCCGAGCCATATAGCCCCCACGGTGGCACGTTAAGTCCCGATGATCGCTTACGGTAAGTCATCTTTTATGTTTAATCATATATTTATTAATCAAGCTTATTAGATCATGGTCACTAAAAGATAATCCAAACTATACTTGCCTTAAATTTAGATCCTTTCTTCAAATCCCAAATCTTCATAGAACTGCTTCTTGATCTCCACTTCTTCTTGAGCACCAACTTTCATATCATCAACGCAAAGCTCACCGACTTGGACACGATTATAGAGCACCACACAAGCATTCGAGCAATCATACACGAACCAAACAATATGACTATATTAGAACAGTACACCAATCATAAATAAATAGAAAGGAAAGTTTATAAAATAACTCTAATCGTTTCCACGATCACATAGACGTCAAATTCACCGAAAACGGAGCTATAACGGCGACGATATGAATTTTCCAAGTTTTTTCTATGGACTAATAATGCATTAAATATGAACTCGAAATCTAACAGCGACAAACTGAACTAACAGTAGCACTAATGCGTAGTTTCTGAAATTACGAATCCAACGCATTTTGAAAGGACCAAAACGGAGTTGAAACAGAGATTTTATAAACATTTGAAATCAATGGCAAAGCTGTAATATATGAAAACGGAAATTGGACCATAGTGACTCATGATATATCTGAGTATTTCTAGATTTTCTTTTGTGAAGGAAAACGGCAAGAAAACCCCATGATGTCATCACGGCAAGGATTGACATCATCTAGCAAGGATTTACGTCATTAAAAGCTAGCAAGGCAAGGTTAGGCGCATGCTGATGACTATGATCGACGATGAAGCTAGCTTGACTTTGATCAAAGCTACGTACATGCCTCGGGTTTCTACAGCGTAGGGATGGAGTGAGGAATTACGGTAACACTCACCACAAGGAATTTTGGTCCACATGGAGCTCGGCAGTGGCTATACAACAAGTATATCATGAGCTCTGAAATACATATATGATGTATTGATATATAACAAGAGAACTTGCTTTGATCTGAAAGAGATGAAAAGGGATTTGAATAGGCACGATTATTAACCATATATAAAGATGAGGCATGTAGACACATATCACACATGCAAGAGCAGCAGTCAGTGGTAATCAAAACGCATGGATGGAGATGTGCTCACCAACGGACGACAACGTTGATGATCCTGCATATATGGCTGGACATGATGAAGGAAACGGCAGCTCGCCGACTGATCCAGGACCAGGAGACGGAATTGACGACTTGCAGAGCGATGTCTGTGGTAAACTTTGACAGGAAGACAACGAGCGCATCGTCGGCTGGAGAAGACGTGTACATGAATCAGGGTATATGATGGGTTACGGGTGAATATCAGAACCGAGAGCAGAAAGAAAGATAGAAAAGCTAGGCTCGCTCACCGCACGTAGAAACTGGATGGCGATCTTACAGCGGTGACGAAGCTGCGAAACGACAGGCTCACGGTGGCCACGCCTACCGATCCGAACTCGGCGAAGCGGCCGCAGCATCCTGCGAGACATCGGCTGTGGTATGAACAAAACAGAGAGCAACAGAGAAGGAGGTAAGGTCAGTGGCAGCTTCGTCACCTCGACGAGGGCTCGGCAATAGGTCGCAGTCAATCGAGAGGCAGCCGACGGCGTCAACAGCTGCGGCGGCGGCGCTTTCGCTTGGTAAGACCTAGCAGTTAGCACGGCAGCCGGACAGAGTTAGGGCAAGGCACAGCGGCATGATGGATTGGTTTGTTTCCGTAAGTTTAGAAAAGGGTCGTCGATGGGCTGGCCGGGTTAGCTAGCTATTTATAGACGTTGAGTTTGGATCGTGCTAAAGTCCTTGTCATGCACGACTTACAGATCGATGATCCAAGGAGAGAAAGAAAAAGATTTGTTGCACTAGAAGAAAAACCACGACCACTTATTAAGATAGAAAATAAAGAATAGCCTCTTGCTTCAAGGATTATTATACCATCAAGAAAAGAGACACGAGGCATATAGGAGATGGAGAGGAAATTCATTTTTCTTTTAGTTTCTTTTATTTCAAAACCTTTTTAAAACCCGTTTTCAAAAACATATGAAATCATTTTGAGTTTTGGATCAAACCCACTCATCACATAAATCAAAATGCACCAGCATGTATGCACCAACATGTTGCTAGCCCTATGATTAATTTTAGTTTAGTGAAAATATTATTTTACCTAGGTTTTCATGAGCACAAAATTCAATAAAAATCATTTTTACTCCTATTTCCAAAAATGCAAATTTAGGGGTGTTACAACTCTACCCCCCTTAAGATGAATCTCGTCCCGAGATTCGGAAGATGTTACAGAAGATGCACTGCAATAATTCACTTGTTTCGCATACCATAGTAGCCTTGGTCCAAGTAACATGGTCACTAATTCCAAATATAAACTCTTTGAACAGTTCTCGGGTAACTCCAAAACAATGCTCAAGTAACTTCCAATTATTAGCCTTTTTGTATCCATAAATGAATTATTGCAGCCACAAGATGCTAGCTTCACTTCTCATAAACACTCTTTATGCTTCTCATGAGGATCATCACAAGATGGATATGTGAACTCAATTATATAGCAAACTCTTGCTCCCAGAGACTCCAAATTGCAATGAATTGCGCTCATCATGTTTTGTTACATCCTCTTTTAATACATTCAAATCTCATATTCCAAATGTCCTTCATGTTACCCTTAGTACAATGTAGGGTTTATCGCGAACTTAAAGACATTGGTGAATATACCTTGATCATGTCGCTCCAGGCTTCAACATAATTCCTAAGCCCTTTCTTTTGTTACTTCTAATTAACTCTTGTGATTCCTCTTGTATCAAGGTGAACTTTATGAACTGCCAACTTTATAGAACCAGTGACATCACTAAACTCCATACTCATCTGACCTTAGTGCCTTCTGAACTTCCCTATGCTAAGAGTATAGACAATGACCTTTTTATTCACCCCGGTGATAGCAGGCGTACTTCTAGTCACAAATATTTGATTACACAACCCATCAATGATGTCACAAGCTCTAATGCAATCCTTAATGAAAAATGTCCTTCATACTCTCGTGTTATCATGAAGGACACATTTTAATCGATAGGAATGCTTCTAACCATGTTCGGGACCAGTGGGTTATGGACCCACTATATATAGCTCCATATTATTGTCAACTCTAATCCAATTATAGTATCACTAGGTCAACCTCAACTTAGTATAGATCCTTTGAATTCCTATAATTAGCTTTGATGTCACTCTTTATGTCCAAGTAAATAAATACATGCTCCACAATGGATAACTCCAGACCTCATACGCCAAGTAGTCCATCTTATGCCTCGGTAGCTGATGCATATTCCATTTCCTTTCTTACATAGAGCACGCCCACAATTTTACTGAGACACATTATAAGGAGAACTCTTATGTCCAATTTTAACGCCTCTAGTGAACCTTCGATACAACCTTACCAATCCAAGAATATTCTGAGTCACTTTTGCACCTATAGGTGGTTTCCAATCTCACCTTGAGTTCATCTCCATGCAATTCCTTCATTAGAGACATCCCATAACCAAAAAGATAACTTTCTCCAAACAAAACTCACACACCAAAATTGGTGTAAGCATTAAAGCTTCCATAGAATTTGATCATAGAGATGTCCGACATCTCAATATTCCTATGCCATCATCACCAACTTGCCTTGAGGCTTATGCAACCACACTACCTCCTTGTATAAGAACACACCTCCAACCTTAACAAGATGCATCACAAAGCTTCTTACTCTGACCTGGTGACACCAACACTAGAGCTGTAATGGATTTCTTCTTTAACTCTTCAAAACTAGCTTGACTCTTATCAGACCATACAAACTTGGCACTCTTCTCTAGCAGAGCTGTCATAGGCTTAGCAAGTTTGGAGAATCCTTCAACGAACCTCCTATAGTAACCAGCCAAACAAAGGAACTGCAGATCTCACTCACATTTGGGCGGTTTCACACTTTTCACCTTCCATGGATCCACTGTTGTACGCCCATGATCTAGAAAAGAAAATTCCTTTAACCAAAATTTATACTTGCTCTACTTAGCATACAACTTAGGTTCTCTAAGCTTTTGTAAGCTAGCCTTAAATGTTTCATCACATTCTACTTCAGCCTTAGAGATCACCAGGGTGTTAGCACCACAAAATTATTCAGACACTCCATGATCACCTTATTCATCAAGTGCACAGGATAGGTAGGTGCATATGTCAAACCAAAGAACATAACCGTGTACTCATGCAACCCATACCTCATGGCGAAAACTGTCTTCGTATTTCTGCATTCTCGAATCTTCAACGATGGTAACCGAAATGTAGATCCATCTTAGAAAACACATAAGCACCTCTTAATAGATCAAAACAAGTCATCAATCATCGGCAATGGGTACTTGTTCTTGATAGTCACTTCATAAAGGAACGATAATCATCACACATACGCCGTGTATCATCCTTCTTGTAACAAAGAGCACCCCATGGAGACGAACTAGTGTGAATGAAATTTTTCTCTTGCAACTCTATATCCAGCTTCTTATAGATCACCCAACAAGTAACTAATACTTGCTCATGGATAGACCTCTCAATAACGGTGATGGTTGCTTCCTTCCGGGTAAAGTGCTTGAGTACATAAAACTTTCACCTTGCATCTTCTTCTTCGTGGCTACCCCCTTAAGAAAAAATCTACCAGGGGCACCAAAGGGTAGCTTTTATATTCAAATAAGTTGATGGATCATGTCCTTCTATCATCCCAAAGAAACTCATATAAATGGGAAGGAACTTGTCATATGCACTTCTTCGCGAGCAGGAAAACAGCAGTGCAGAAGAGCAGGCATAACTCCAGCTCCGTTGATCCAATGATGTTGTTCTCTATACCGTTGGAAAGTTTAGAAAATTATGTCCAACTTTACTTCAGATCATATTACCAGATTCTGAAATTTAATTAGTCTAAAACTAACAACAATAGAGACTGCTCAGATCTCCAGACAGGACATAAACTTCAGATTGTAACAGCCATAGTTCCCAGCTCATAACAGATATGGACATGGTTCTTGCAGCATTGGAAAGTTACAGAAGTCCAGTTTATCCCAGGAAAATTTCATGACCATTGCTCACACAGAGAGAACGTTGTGACCAGATCTCTACTGACTGCTCCAGATTTCTGACAGCACAGATTCTTCGTCTTGTCATTTTCGCAGCTCCCAAATCAGAACAGCTTTGATGGTGATTCTTGCGCACAGAGAAAGATAATGAAGTCTACTTTTGTCCAGGATTTTCTCATCATTTTTGGTCATCCAAAGTTTGAGATATAAGCCGAGGAAGACAGATTGCTCCGAAGGGACAGGATGCAGAAAAATAAGAGGAAACCAAAATCCAACTATCTATACATTAATCCTTATGCAAAGCCTATAAGCTAAATGAAATTATGGGCAAAACCACAAGATCGTTGCACTCATTACAAAGATCCAAAACAAACATAAACATAAGAACAAAGCAACAAGCACTTAAAGTTCACAAACCACAAATTGAGACCGACCGACTCTACCAACTTCGCAACTAGCGGTTTATTACAATAGGGGACACTAATTCCTACTTCTTGAACACGGTGTGACCGCAATGACATCTCGGGGTGACATCTCTAGTGTGGGGTTGAGCGGGGCATGTCTACCACTTCATTTATCTTGGGTAATCCAACACAACTTCTCCACTCATCTATCTCATCAAGAGCTTCCTCATAGTGTTGCCTTACTTCGCCACTCTAGTTGACTATCTTTCAGCTTTTGATGTAGGATTTGTATGGTCAAGGCCATATCCTTTGTTTGCTCATTCCGCTCTATGCAGGGGTCAACCATAACACTTTGCAACATTCCAGGTGGCTGTCGAGGAAAATACTTTTGCATATCATCCTTCATCTCTTCATAGTGTTTTCCGCGATATGCCAATAGAGCTTGATGAGTAGCATCAGATATTCTAGCATGCATATTGAGACAATCAACGAGAGACGAGGGAATGGATTCCACCACCCCTGATCTAGTAAATTGATTCCTTTTGGTGATGTGTGCTTCGTGCTCCAATGGTCCTTATACTTAGGATGAGTCCACTTTATGCATCTATACTCAATCTCAGCTTGTTGACCAGTGTAGTGATTTTGTAGCAAACACTTCAATCGTGGATGGAAGAAAGCCTCTCTACTAAAGACCATGTTGATGTTCTCCTTACGCCAACAAGTATGAGCCTTTGGTAGAACAGATGAGCTTCTCCATTCGTGGTTCTGTTAGAGCATAGTTCCATCTAGTGAAGCATGGTTCTACAAAGCTGAAATGAGCGGCATTTTCGTTACGAACCATCTAAAGGGACAAGACTTGAATGAGACAAGGTTTTCATAATGGAGTAGAGACAAAAGTGAGCTTATCTTTTAGAAAATATCAAGATTAGAGAGCAAGGAATCAACAAGGAGCAAAGAATCAACAAGGATGAGAACAAAAGCTTTCAAACAAGCATCAAGGAGGAGATGAATATCAAGGTAGAGACATAGTGGAGAAGAAATTGTCAAGGTATGTAGAACAAAGTTGTTCTAATGATATCAAATACTAAAGACGACCATTTTCTAACTAGGCTTGCGTCCAACAGTCAGCATTGAGCTGATACCACTTGTAATATCCGATTTCAAGGACAAAACCAGATATACACTATATGTGAGTCACTGAAGACAAATCTCACGAGATAGCTACAAGTAAGGGCAAAGATATCGGTAAACAATGCTTAAAAATAACGTACTTAGTAGTAGATAGAGATATACCCTTAGGTAGCAATCAACGAGAATACACTCGATCTTCGATTAGACTCCACTCCACTGGATCCAAACCGACCGGTTGATCACAAGCCTAAACTCCACTCCCGAGGTGTGGAGGAAATTGCAAGAGTGAGTCCATGTCGAACTCCGCAAGTATAACAAGTATAATCTCTTAACCACATGATCAAGTAAACATAATTAAAGAATAACAATTAAACAACATTCTCAAATTAAGGGGGTGATCACTTATTCCATAAGAATCCCTTGGCCGCCCTAACCGTGGGCACGGACGATAATCGATTTAACTCGCGCAGAGGTGTACCCTTTACCTGTGAGTCGTGATTCCCATTTGCTCGGGTTAATTACTCCCATAACACTTCCAAGGTGCAAGAGCAGGGTCTCACTATAAAGCCACCCAAAAGTTCGTCTAACAAGCAAGGGTCGCCTTGTCGTCGGATATAGGGAATCCCTCCTCCCAAAGTGGCACACAACCTACCCGGCTATACACACCATGGAGGAGCCGCCCTATACCCAATTCAGCCCTCCCTCTCACAAGCTAGAAAAGGTCTCTTGAATGCACTAGAGCCGAGCCATATAGCCCCCACAAGGGCACGTTAAGTCCCGGATGATCGCTTACGGGTAAGTCATCTTTTATGTTTAATCATATATTTATTAATCAAGCTTATTAGATCATGGTCACTAAAAGATAATCCAAACTATACTTGCCTTAAATTTAGATCCTTTCTTCAAATCCCAAATCTTCATAGAACTGCTTCTTGATCTCCACTTCTTCTTGAGCACCAACTTTCATATCATCAACGCAAAGCTCACCGACCGGACACGATTATAGAGCACCACACAAGCATTCGAGCAATCATACACGAACCAAACAATATGACTATATTAGAACAGTACACCAATCATAAATAAATAGAAAGAAAAGTTTATAAAATAACTCTAATCGTTTCCATGATCACATAGACGTCAAATTCACCGAAAACGGAACTATAACGGCGACGATATGAATTTTCCAAGTTTTTTTCTATGGACTAATAATGCATTAAATATGAACTCGAAATCTAACAGCGACAAACTGAACTAACAGTAGCACTAATGCGTAGTTTCTGAAATTACGAATCCAACGCATTTTGAAAGGACCAAAACGGAGTTGAAACAGAGATTTTATAAACATTTGAAATCAATGGCAAAGCTGTAATATATGAAAACGGAAATTGGACCATAGTGACTCATGATATATCTGAGTATTTCTAGATTTTCTTTTGTGAAGGAAAACGGCAAGAAAACCCCATGATGTCATCACGGCAAGGATTGACATCATCTAGCAAGGATTTACGTCATTAAAAGCTAGCAAGGCAAGGTTAGGCGCATGCTGATGACTATGATCGACGATGAAGCTAGCTTGACTTTGATCAAAGCTACGTACATGCCTCGGGTTTCTACAGCGTAGGGATGGAGTGAGGAATTACGGTAACACTCACCACAAGGAATTTTGGTCCACATGGAGCTCGGCAGTGGCTATACAACAAGTATATCATGAGCTCTGAAATACATATATGATGTATTGATATATAACAAGAGAACTTGCTTTGATCTGAAAGAGATGAAAAGGGATTTGAATAGGCACGATTATTAACCATATATAAAGATGAGGCATGTAGACACATATCACACATGCAAGAGCAGCAGTCAGTGGTAATCAAAACGCATGGATGGAGATGTGCTCACCAACGGACGACAACGTTGATGATCCTGCATATATGGCTGGACATGATGAAGGAAACGGCAGCTCGCCGACTGATCCAGGACCAGGAGACGGAATTGACGACTTGCAGAGCGATGTCTGTGGTAAACTTTGACAGGAAGACAACGAGCGCATCGTCGGCTGGAGAAGACGTGTACATGAATCAGGGTATATGATGGGTTACGGGTGAATATCAGAACCGAGAGCAGAAAGAAAGATAGAAAAGCTAGGCTCGCTCACCGCACATAGAAACTGGATGGCGATCTTACAGCGGTGACGAAGCTGCGAAACGACAGGCTCACGGTGGCCACGCCTACCGATCCGAACTCGGCGAAGCGGCCGCAGCATCCTGCGAGACATCGGCTGTGGTATGAACAAAACAGAGAGCAACAGAGAAGGAGGTAAGGTCAGTGGCAGCTTCGTCACCTCGACGAGGGCTCGGCAATAGGTCGCAGTCAATCGAGAGGCAGCCGACGGCGTCAACAGCTGCGGCGGCGGCGCTTTCGCTTGGTAAGACCTAGCAGTTAGCACGGCAGCCGGACAGAGTTAGGGCAAGGCACAGCGGCATGATGGATTGGTTTGTTTCCGTAAGTTTAGAAAAGGGTCGTCGATGGGCTGGCCGGGTTAGCTAGCTATTTATAGACGTTGAGTTTGGATCGTGCTAAAGTCCTTGTCATGCACGACTTACAGATCGATGATCCAAGGAGAGAAAGAAAAAGATTTGTTGCACTAGAAGAAAAACCACGACCACTTATTAAGATAGAAAATAAAGAATAGCCTCTTGCTTCAAGGATTATTATACCATCAAGAAAAGAGACACGAGGCATATAGGAGATGGAGAGGAAATTCATTTTTCTTTTAGTTTCTTTTATTTCAAAACCTTTTTAAAACCCGTTTTCAAAAACATATGAAATCATTTTGAGTTTTGGATCAAACCCACTCATCACATAAATCAAAATGCACCAGCATGTATGCACCAACATGTTGCTAGCCCTATGATTAATTTTAGTTTAGTGAAAATATTATTTTACCTAGGTTTTCATGAGCACAAAATTCAATAAAAATCATTTTTACTCCTATTTCCAAAAATGCAAATTTAGGGGTGTTACAACTCTACCCCCCTTAAGATGAATCTCGTCCCGAGATTCGGAAGATGTTACAGAAGATGCACTGCAATAATTCACTTGTTTCGCATACCATAGTAGCCTTGGTCCAAGTAACATGGTCACTAATTCCAAATATAATCTCTTTGAACAGTTCTCGGGTAACTCCAAAACAATGCTCAAGTAACTTCCAATTATTAGCCTTTTTGTATCCATAAATGAATTATTGCAGCCACAAGATGCTAGCTTCACTTCTCATAAACACTCTTTATGCTTCTCATGAGGATCATCTCAAGATGGATATGTGAACTCAATTATATAGCAAACTCTTGCTCCCGTGAGACTCCAAATTGCAATGAATTGCGCTCATCATGTTTTGTTACATCCTCTTTTAATACATTCAAATCTCATATTCCAAATGTCCTTCATGTTACCCTTAGTACAATGTAGGGTTTATCGCGAACTTAAAGACATTGGTGAATATACATGTCCAGGCTTCAACATAATTCCTAAGCCCTTTCTTTTGTTACTTCTAATTAACTCTTGTGATTCCTCTTGTATCAAGGTGAACTTTATGAACTGCCAACTTTATAGAACCAGTGACATCACTAAACTCCATACTCATCTGACCTTAGTGCCTTCCCGAACTTCCCTATGCTAAGAGTATAGACAATGACCTTTTTATTCACCCCGGTGATAGCAGGGCGTACTTCTAGTCACAAATATTTGATTACACAACCCATCAATGATGTCACAAGCTCTAATGCAATCCTTAATGAAAAATGTCCTTCATACTCTCGTGTTATCATGAAGGACACATTTTAATCGATAGGAATGCTTCTAACCATGTTCGGGACCAGTGGGTTATGGACCCACTATATATAGCTCCATATTATTGTCAACTCTAATCCAATTATAGTATCACTAGGTCAACCTCAACTTAGTATAGATCCTTTGAATTCCTATAATTAGCTTTGATGTCACTCTTTATGTCCAAGTAAATAAATACATGCTCCACAATGGATAACTCCAGACCTCATACGCCAAGTAGTCCATCTTATGCCTCGGTAGCTGATGCATATTCCATTTCCTTTCTTACATAGAGCACGCCCACAATTTTACGAGACACATTATAAGGAGAACTCTTATGTCCAATTTTAACGCCTCTAGTGAACCTTCGATACAACCTTACCATTCCAAGAATATTCTGAGTCACTTTTGCACCTATAGGTGGTTTCCAATCTCACCTTGAGTTCATCTCCATGCAATTCCTTCATTAGAGACATCCCATAACCAGAAAGATAACTTTCTCCAAACAAAACTCACACACCAAAATTGGTGTAAGCATTAAAGCTTCCATAGAATTTGATCCTAGAGAAGTCCGACATCTCAATATTCCTATGCCATCATCACCAACTTGCCTTGAGGCTTATGCAACCACACTACCTCCTTGTATAAGAACACACCTCCAACCTTAACAAGATGCATCACAAAGCTTCTTACTCGACCGGTGACACCAACACTAGAGCTGTAATGGATTTCTTCTTTAACTCTTCAAAACTAGCTTGACTCTTATCGACCATACAAACTTGGCACTCTTCTCTAGCGAGCTGTCATAGGCTTAGCAAGTTTGGAGAATCCTTCAACGAACCTCCTATAGTAACCACCAAACAAAGGAACTGCAGATCTCACTCACATTTGGGCGGTTTCACACTTTTCACCTTCCATGGATCCACCGTTGTACGCCCATGATCTAGAAAAGAAAATTCCTTTAACCAAAATTTATACTTGCTCTACTTAGCATACAACTTAGGTTCTCTAAGCTTTTGTAAGCTAGCCTTAAATGTTTCATCACATTCTACTTCAGCCTTAGAGATCACCAGGGTGTTAGCACCACAAAATTATTCAGACACTCCATGATCACCTTATTCATCAAGTGCACAGGATAGGTAGGTGCATATGTCAGACCAAAGAACATAACCGTGTACTCATGCAACCCATACCTCATGGCGAAAACTGTCTTCAGTATTTCTGCATTCTGAATCTTCAACTGATGGTAACCGAAATGTAGATCCATCTTAGAAAACACATAAGCACCTCTTAATAGATCAAAACAAGTCATCAATCATCGGCAATGGGTACTTGTTCTTGATAGTCACTTCATAAAGGAACGATAATCATCACACATACGCCGTGTATCATCCTTCTTGTAACAAAGAGCACCCCATGGAGACGAACTAGTGTGAATGAAATTTTTCTCTTGCAACTCTATATCCAGCTTCTTATAGATCACCCAACAAGTAACTAATACTTGCTCATGGATAGACCTCTCAATAACGGTGATGGTTGCTTCCTTCCAGGTAAAGTGCTTGAGTACATAAAACTTTCACCTTGCATCTTCTTCTTCGTGGCTACCCCCCTTAAGAAAAAAATCTACCAGGGGCACCAAAGGGTAGCTTTTATATTCAAATAAGTTGATGGATCATGTCCTTCTATCATCCCAAAGAAACTCATATAAATGGGAAGGAACTTGTCATATGCACTTCTTCGCGAGCAGGAAAACAGCAGTGCAGAAGAGCAGGCATAACTCCAGCTCCGTTGATCCAATGATGTTGTTCTCTATACCGTTGGAAAGTTTAGAAAATTATGTCCAACTTTACTTCAGATCATATTACCAGATTCTGAAATTTAATTAGTCTAAAACTAACAACAATAGAGACTGCTCAGATCTCCAGACAGGACATAAACTTCAGATTGTAACAGCCATAGTTCCCAGCTCATAACAGATATGGACATGGTTCTTGCAGCATTGGAAAGTTACAGAAGTCCAGTTTATCCCAGGAAAATTTCATGACCATTGCTCACACAGAGAGAACGTTGTGACCAGATCTCTACTGACTGCTCCAGATTTCTGACAGCACAGATTCTTCGTCTTGTCATTTTCGCAGCTCCCAAATCAGAACAGCTTTGATGGTGATTCTTGCGCACAGAGAAAGATCTTGAAGTCTACTTTTGTCCAGGATTTTCTCATCATTTTTGGTCATCCAAAGTTTGAGATATAAGCCGAGGAAGACAGATTGCTCCGAAGGGACAGGATGCAGAAAAATAAGAGGAAACCAAAATCCAACTATCTATACATTAATCCTTATGCAAAGCCTATAAGCTAAATGAAATTATGGGCAAAACCACAAGATCGTTGCACTCATTACAAAGATCCAAAACAAACATAAACATAAGAACAAAGCAACAAGCACTTAAAGTTCACAAACCACAAATTGAGACCGACTGACTCTACCAACTTCGCAACTAGCGGTTTATTACAATAGGGGACACTAATTCCTACTTCTTGAACACGGTGTGACTGCAATGACATCTGGGGTGACATCTCTAGTGTGGGGTTGAGCGGGGCATGTCTACCACTTCATTTATCTTGGGTAATCCAACACAACTTCTCCACTCATCTATCTCATCAAGAGCTTCCTCATAGTGTTGCCTTACTTCTGCCAGATCTAGTTGACTATCTTTCAGCTTTCGATGTAGGATTTGTATGGTCAAGGCCATATCCTTTGTTTGCTCATTCCGCTCTATGCAGGGGTCAACCATAACACTTTGCAACATTCCAGGTGGCTGTCGAGGAAAATACTTTTGCATATCATCCTTCATCTCTTCATAGTGTTTTCCGCGATATGCCAATAGAGCTTGATGAGTAGCATCAGATATTCTAGCATGCATATTGAGACAATCAACGAGAGACAAGGGAATGGATTCCACCACCCCTGATCTAGTAAATTGATTCCTTTTGGTGATGTGTGCTTCTGTGCTCCAATGGTCCTTATACTTAGGATGAGTCCACTTTATGCATCTATACTCAATCTCAGCTTGTTGACCAGTGTAGTGATTTTGTAGCAAACACTTCAATCGTGGATGGAAGAAAGCCTCTCTACTAAAGACCATGTTGATGTTCTCCTTACGCCAACAAGTATGAGCCTTTGGTAGAACAGGATGAGCTTCTCCATTCTGTGGTTCTGTTAGAGCATAGTTCCATCTAGTGAAGCATGGTTCTACAAAGCTGAAATGAGCGGCCTTTTCGTTACGAACCATCTAAAGGGACAAGACTTGAATGAGACAAGGTTTTCATAATGGAGTAGAGACAAAAGTGAGCTTATCTTTTAGAAAATATCAAGATTAGAGAGCAAGGAATCAACAAGGAGCAAAGAATCAACAAGGATGAGAACAAAAGCTTTCAAACAAGCATCAAGGAGGAGATGAATATCAAGGTAGAGACATAGTGGAGAAGAAATTGTCAAGGTATGTAGAACAAAGTTGTTCTAATGATATCAAATACTAAAGACGACCATTTTCTAACTAGGCTTGCGTTCAACAGTCAGCATTGAGCTGATACCACTTGTAATATCCGATTTCAAGGACAAAACCAGATATACACTATATGTGAGTCACTGAAGACAAATCTCACAGATAGCTACAAGTAAGGGCAGTATCAGTAAACAATGCTTAAAAATAACGTACTTAGTAGTAGATAGAGATATACCCTTAGGTAGCAATCAACGAGAATACACTCGATCTTCGATTAGACTCCACTCCACCGGATCCAAACCGACCGGGTTGATCACAAGCCTAAACTCCACTCCCGAGGTGTGGAGGAAATTGCAAGAGTGAGTCCATGTCGAACTCCGCAAGTATAACAAGTATAATCTCTTAACCACATGATCAAGTAAACATAATTAAAGAATAACAATTAAACAACATTCTCAAATTAAGGGGGTGATCACTTATTCCATAAGAATCCCTTGGCCGCCCTAACCGTGGGCACGGACGATAATCGATTTAACTCTGCGCAGAGGTGTACCCTTTACCTGTGAGTCGTGATTCCCATTTGCTCGGGTTAATTACTCCCATAACACTTCCAAGGTGCAAGAGCAGGGTCTCACTATAAAGCCACCCAAAAGTTCGTCTAACAAGCAAGGGTCGCCTTGTCGTCGGATATAGGGAATCCCTCCTCCCAAAGTGGCACACAACCTACCCGGCTATACACACCATGGAGGAGCCGCCCTATACCCAATTCAGCCCTCCCTCTCACAAGCTAGAAAAGGTCTCTTGAATGCACTAGAGCCAGAGCCATATAGCCCCCACGGTGGCACGTTAAGTCCCGGATGATCGCTTACGGTAAGTCATCTTTTATGTTTAATCATATATTTATTAATCAAGCTTATTAGATCATGGTCACTAAAAGATAATCCAAACTATACTTGCCTTAAATTTAGATCCTTTCTTCAAATCCCAAATCTTCATAGAACTGCTTCTGGATCTCCACTTCTTCTTGAGCACCAACTTTCATATCATCAACGCAAAGCTCACCGACTGGACACGATTTTAGAGCACCACACAAGCATTCGAGCAATCATACACGAACCAAACAATATGACTATATTAGAATAGTACACCAATCATAAATAAATAGAAAGGAAAGTTTATAAAATAACTCTAATCGTTTCCACGATCACATAGACGTCAAATTCACCGAAAACGGAGCTATAACGGCGACGATATGAATTTTCCAAGTTTTTTTCTATGGACTAATAATGCATTAAATATGAACTCGAAATCTAACAGCGACAAACTGAACTAACAGTAGCACTAATGCGTAGTTTATGAAATTACGAATCCAACGCATTTTGAAAGGACCAAAACGGAGTTGAAACAGAGATTTTATAAACATTTGAAATCAATGGCAAAGCTGTAATATATGAAAACGGAAATTGGACCATAGTGACTCATGATATATCTGAGTATTTCTAGATTTTCTTTTGTGAAGGAAAACGGCAAGAAAACCCCATGATGTCATCACGGCAAGGATTGACATCATCTAGCAAGGATTTACGTCATTAAAAGCTAGCAAGGCAAGGTTAGGCGCATGCTGATGACTATGATCGACGATGAAGCTAGCTTGACTTTGATCAAAGCTACGTACATGCCTCGGGTTTCTACAGCGTAGGGATGGAGTGAGGAATTACGGTAACACTCACCACAAGGAATTTTGGTCCACATGGAGCTCGGCAGTGGCTATACAACAAGTATATCATGAGCTCTGAAATACATATATGATGTATTGATATATAACAAGAGAACTTGCTTTGATCTGAAAGAGATGAAAAGGGATTTGAATAGGCACGATTATTAACCATATATAAAGATGAGGCATGTAGACACATATCACACATGCAAGAGCAGCAGTCAGTGGTAATCAAAACGCATGGATGGAGATGTGCTCACCAACGGACGACAACGTTGATGATCCTGCATATATGGCTGGACATGATGAAGGAAACGGCAGCTCGCCGACTGATCCAGGACCAGGAGACGGAATTGACGACTTGCAGAGCGATGTCTGTGGTAAACTTTGACAGGAAGACAACGAGCGCATCGTCGGCTGGAGAAGACGTGTACATGAATCAGGGTATATGATGGGTTACGGGTGAATATCAGAACCGAGAGCAGAAAGAAAGATAGAAAAGCTAGGCTCGCTCACCGCACGTAGAAACTGGATGGCGATCTTACAGCGGTGACGAAGCTGCGAAACGACAGGCTCACGGTGGCCACGCCTACCGATCCGAACTCGGCGAAGCGGCCGCAGCATCCTGCGAGACATCGGCTGTGGTATGAACAAAACAGAAAGCAACAGAGAAGGAGGTAAGGTCAGTGGCAGCTTCGTCACCTCGACGAGGGCTCGGCAATAGGTCGCAGTCAATCGAGAGGCAGCCGACGGCGTCAACAGCTGCGCGGCGGCGCGCTTGGTAAGACCTAGCAGTTAGCACGGCAGCCGGACAGAGTTAGGGCAAGGCACAGCGGCATGATGGATTGGTTTGTTTCCGTAAGTTTAGAAAAGGGTCGTCGATGGGCTGGCCGGGTTAGCTAGCTATTTATAGACGTTGAGTTTGGATCGTGCTAAAGTCCTTGTCATGCACGACTTACAGATCGATGATCCAAGGAGAGAAAGAAAAAGATTTGTTGCACTAGAAGAAAAACCACGACCACTTATTAAGATAGAAAATAAAGAATAGCCTCTTGCTTCAAGGATTATTATACCATCAAGAAAAGAGACACGAGGCATATAGGAGATGGAGAGGAAATTCATTTTTCTTTTAGTTTCTTTTATTTCAAAACCTTTTTAAAACCCGTTTTCAAAAACATATGAAATCATTTTGAGTTTTGGATCAAACCCACTCATCACATAAATAAAAATGCACCAGCATGTATGCACCAACATGTTGCTAGCCCTATGATTAATTTTAGTTTAGTGAAAATATTATTTTACCTAGGTTTTCATGAGCACAAAATTCAATAAAAATCATTTTTACTCCTATTTCCAAAAATGCAAATTTAGGGGTGTTACAGTATGAGAATGTACTCAGCTAGACTTACCCGTCAGAAACCAAAAAATAAAGCGACTCTCAAGGAGTATGCAAGACCTTTGTGATAGGTTGGCTTGACTCTTTTGTAGAGAAGCAGCATTGCTTTTATCTATTCATAAGTATCTTCCAGATTTATGTTATTAGCAGCAGGTTTATAGTTAAAGCCTAATTAAGCTAGGTTAGCACCTATGCTAATAACAATCACTTAACTATTATTTAACAAGCAATAGTAACCATGTCCAATTTGGCATATCCCAATTTCCTCATATAACCATCCTTGTGTTCCATAGTTGCATTACTACGAGGTCGAAGCTCAAGTCAAGTGCTCACTGTCCAGGAGCGATGGCGATTATAATCGATTCCTAACCAGCTGGTGAAATATTCCCCACACAAACCACACTCACCGGCCAAAGTGAGCTACAGGTCACCGTTGGTACTATTCGGGTAAAGTCACGGGACCGCCATGGACCATTATACACCCAAAGGTTATTCGGTGCCAGGTCGCTCAAGACATGCCTGCCCTCTGTACGTCGGGGTTACCAGAACATTCTTGCCCATGGTACACTCGGGCCTCTGACCACCCCGCCTCCATTCAGTGTTATGCGCCAGCATCTCGGTCGCTGGCCCGAACAGAGCTACTTGGCTTCGCAGTTCCATAATACCAACTAAGTGTGGGGCAGCGTTCAACATGACTTGAGGGCCGACAACGATCGGTCCTTAATCGACACAGACGGAGTTGCTATAATCCAAAACCTTATAAAACTCCGTCTGGTCTCAATTTATTCGACCCACTTGGTTATATCCAACACTTCCATCATTCAGCCAAAATAGATCTGGTAACCACCTATATCTTGCAGGTGACAGGAGATCACCTGACTTCTACCGGTCTAATTAAGCAGACTAAGCAAGTATCGATCCTGACCTAACAGGGTGAACAGGATATTATAAGGTGGTAACAAGGAAGGTAATTATGCATCAACGGTTCCAAACAACTCCTGTAACTTAATGCATAAAACATAGAAAAAGACGCAAGTGATATTTTGCAAACTGTAGGAGAAATGCTCCGGGGCTTGCCTTGATTTGCTGAGCAATGTTAGTTCTCCAGTACTTGTGCGGTACCACGTCTGGTTCCTGATGGACCCGCACGTCAGCATAAGAACATGGAGCTTCTCACTTTCTCATGCAGACGGAGTGGCTCCAATACACTTATTCTTCAGGCTTCCTGACTTCAGGGCAACTGACCTCACCACGTTTCCTGTATGATGCATATGTATGCATAAGTGCGAGCGAATGCACATACGATGAAATGGTATACGTTTATAGTGAATTCTTATAGGTGAACAGTCATCTCATACCATTCTATAAGATAGCGTAGCTCTATTCGAATCATTATAAAGAAGGTTCAAACTAAACCTACGTAGGGTAATTAGTTAAGCCGATCCTACACACTACTACTTGATTTAAGAGACCAACACTTGTACTCAACAAACTAAACCTAACCATGAAAGACTACTGATTAAGTACTTCATATGAACCAAGAAAAGTGAATTACATCACCATGACTCCACATGTTAAGGCATGATTAAGGTGATTAGTAGTTTAGGTTATAACTACAACACCTATTTATACTGTCCATAAAATTCTATAAAAATTACAATAGCTAGATCATATCTAATCTAGTGCATCTTTCAAATTTGAGCTGAATTGGTTAAGTGTACTTTCCTTCACAAAATTCACAAGGCAGCAAAATTTGGTTGGCCTAAAAATACTTTGTACTATGAAGTTAACCAAACCAGTTAATTTACTACACCAGTAGCTTCATTTAGACCTATAAGTGACTCACAAAAATTAGCAACCCTAAATTAGCCCTAATTATTTAATTATGAATTTTTAAAGACATGAGCCATAAAGGGCACTTGAACTATAAGTCTAAATTTTTACACAGGACATGCCTCTCAAAAATTTATCATGGATAGAGCATCACAAGAGAAGACTAACAAGCCTACAACCATAATTTTCAGACCAACATACTATTTACTAGGCATTTCCCAAGTTAAATGCATTTACTAACATTAATTTAAAGCTACATGAAAAAGTTGTTCAAAAATGACATGTGATATTTTTATCTGATAGTACACCTCCTAAGAAAAATCTAGGCACTTGAATAACCTATTCTGGAAATCCTTTTTATTAAATCGGATAAGACAAACAGCTTTGCACAAAAGCCCCTGCAGTTTTCCATAATCAACTGAGCCTATATCCGCAAACCGCTGTGTCTGGCAATCTTGCACCCACACCCCTATACTTTGTCAAATTCTAAACAGGAAGTCCTCAGTGGGGGGAAAACAGAGGAGCATCGGCGTGCTCACCGGCCTGCCACGGTGGCGGCTCGCCGGCGGCGCTGAGGGGCGGCGAGGGTTCGCGGGAGCGAGACGGACCCGTCGGTGGCCTCGGCTCGCCACGGGCGGCAGCGAACCCGACGGCGGCAGCGAACCCGACGGCGGCCGTCCCGGTCGCAACCGTCTCCGACGAGCGTGGCGACCGACCGAGGGCGCGGGAGGAGCGGGTCAGGGTGGCCAAGGTGATCCCGGCCTCGGATTAGGTTGGAGCAGCCCCTAGGAGAAAGTGTGCGGTGTAGGGCTTCGGCGGTCTCCCGCGGTCGCGCTGTAAGGTCCTAGATGGCTAGAGGGGGGGTGAATAGCCTATAAAAAATTCTACAAACTCACTAAGCAAACTTCGTTAGATACACAAACGGCGGAAAGCAAGTTTTGCTTAGCCTACTAGATGTTGCAAGCCTCCTATCCAAACAATTCTAGTAGGTGATCACTAGCACAAACAATAGCTACCGCTAGTGATCAAGAGTTCTACCCACCGGATTGAATCTACACAAGGAGTGGTTCCCGACCGACCACACAAGCAATTCTACCCACGGGATTTAGTCTACACAAGATGTGGTTCCCGACCGACCACGCAAGCAATTCTACTTTGCAAGAATGTAAACAAAGTAATGCAAGAGAGGGTAGGAGCTTGTTATACCAACGCGTAGAGTCGAGGTTGCCAATCACCAAGAGATGAACAATCAATCAATCGGCAACGCACAATCGGAGACCAATCACCGGGAACTAAGATGAACACAATTGTTTTTGTTCACCCGGTGTTCACTTGGACACCGCCAAGCTAGTCACCGGTTGTGTCGACCAACACCTAGATGGTTCTTCGGTGTGACCCTCAAGTCACTAGCCCCTCAAGGCTCGCCCCGCAAGGCACCGCAAGACCCACTCTCAAGCGAGGTACTCAACGACACGCGCAATCCACTAGGATGCTCTTCGTGATCCCCACGAGGTGAGCTCAAACCTCTCACAAGCAACCGGAGGTGGCCAAGAACAATCACCTTCTCTTGCCAACGCCTCCAACAATCTCCAAGCCGGCTAGGAGCGGTACTCTCCAGGAGTAACAAGAAATCCACCGGCTAAACCACCCACAAGTGCCACTAGATGCCCTCAAGCAATGCAATGCACTAGGTGATTCACTCAATCTCTCTTAGGATGAACAACCAAGCAAGGGAGAAGAGTGGGAGAGAGTCTCTTAGCTCAAAGAATGAACAAGGGATGAGAAATGGCCAAGAGGCCTCCCCAAGGGCCGGCCACCTTCTATTTATAACCCCTCAAACAAATGTGACCGTTACCCCTCGGAGGCCGAGTAGTACGCGCCGGACGCGTCGCGCAAACCGCCGGACGCGTCCGGCGCTTCTTCCGCGCGGCCCGAGCCGACCGTTGGCGCCATGGCCAACCGCGCGTCACCACGTGGCGTCCGGCGTCCGGCGTGCGTCCGGCGCACGCCACGGCCACAGCGTCCGGCGCCGCGTCCGCCGCAACGCCGAGCTCGGAACTTTCGTTCCGAGTCCGGCGTGCGCCGGACGCGGCACCCGCGTCCGCCGCCTTGAGCCGTGCCACCAGCAACGCGCCATCTTCCACTGAGCGCCGGACCCAGCACAGTAAACAAGCCGAGTCCGCCGCCTGCGTCCGCCGCGCGTCCGACGAACATCTTCGCAGAGCCACCACCTCGCGCCACGCCACAATGCACCGGACGCGTCCGGCGCCTGCCCAAGGCGCGTCCGGCGCCTCTTCCAGGTGCTGACTTCATCGTTTTGTCGCCGTGTCGTGACACCAACTTCTCCAACATGCTATCCAACAAGTATACCAACTTGATCAACAGAGATAGCATGATTTCAACCAAATTTTGCATCCGGCGCAATAGAAAATATGCATCCGACCCAAACCCATCTCTACCCTGCAAACCACAGCGTGCGTCTTGATCTTCATCTTTGATCACATGACATGTGTCATGCTTCATATGCAATAACCTCATCATGTGGACAACCTTTCTCTAAATCAACCACTTTAGATAAACAAGGTTAGTCCTAGGTTTCATCAATTAGCCAAAACCAAACTAGGGACTTTCAATCTCCCCCTTTTTGGTAATTGATGACAACCTCAACAAAGATGATTTTCTAATAAAGATTTTGAACTTGTCATACTTGTCCAATCAATAAGCTCACAAGAGGAATTTGGACAACTATAGCAAGTTCGGTTTTGGTAGTATTGCTCCTCCTACATATGTGCATAGAGTTTGGATTTGAAGCTTTGCACATATGCATGGATAGAAGTGTGGGGAGAGTAATTCTACCAAAATGATGCTAAGGTGTAAGAAATGGACCTTTGAAGCGCGATACCAATCGGAGTTGCATTTTACACCATCCTTAGCACCAAGAAGTAACTAGACATCCATCAAAAACTCAAGAACCCCGTGAGATCAACATTATAAGCAAAGTTCTTGAACTACTTGTGAAGCAAGGGAGTCTAGTTACAATCTATGCAAGCTAGTAGATCATTTCACCATTCAAGTCCTATACTAGCATTGCACCACACAAGCAAGGGGACACCACTTGTATAAAAACTTTACCTAGGTGCCAAGAGCAAGTCATATGAGAATGCACAAACAAATGCAACAACTTTGTTCATGAGCTTGCTCCCCTTCTTGTGTGCATCAAAATTTTATTTACCCCTTTATCATGTTCAATCATCTTTTTCTCTCCCCCTTTGTCAACAATTGCCCAAAAATAGGATCAAATTGTGGAGAGAAAATGACTTTGATGGAGTAAACAAAACTTTAGTCAAATTTGGTTCAATCTAGACCACTTGCCAAAGACATTTAATTCGGTTTGAACCAAAGACAAGCTTCTTCACACCTCATGACAAGGGTTATCTTGCCTATGTTGAATTAAACACTTGTAGCAAATATTCTAGATTCAACACTAGGATTGCAAGCCCACAAACATGTCATATGCCACCACTAGATCAAACAAATCATAGAAGCAATAGTGGCAACATATATACATCAAACACATTTGATTTATCATGAATGCTCCAAATGCACCTTGTATGTCTACATGTGCTAGCACAAGTATAATCCTAAGCATGAATGACATGTCACACAATGGTACCTTGCATTGTCGAAGGAGAGGCATGTCAAGTAGTGGTGGGGTGCATTCAACACATGTTTGAGAAGTCAAGAATGTTCAACTCATTCCTTAGCTTGCAAAACCTTCTTTCATCAAGTGGCTTGGTGAGGATGTCGGCAAGTTGATCATCGGTACCCACACTTTCAATGGAAATGTCACCCTTTTGTTGATGATCTCTAATGAAATGATGCCTTATGTCAATGTGCTTTGTTCTTCCATGTTGAACCGGGTTTTGTGTCATCTTGATTGCACTCTCATTATCACAAAATAATGGCACATTCTTGAAATTGATGCCATAATCCTTCAAAGTTGACTTCATCCAAAGCAATTGTGCACAACAACTCCCGCACTAACATATTCGGCTTCGGCGGTAGAGATTGCCACACTATTTTGTTTCTTTGAGGACCATGACACAAGTGATCTTCCAAGAAGTTGACATGTACCACTTGTGCTCTTTCTATTGATCTTGCAACCACCATAGTCGGAGTCCGAATATCCAATCAATTCAAACTTTGACCCCTTAGGATAGCACAATCCAACATCTCTTGTTTGCTTCAAGTACCTCAATATTCTCTTTGCGGCCGTGAGATGACTCTCTCTAGGTGAGGCTTGATATCTAGCACACATGCAAACACTAAACATGACATCCGGCCTTGATGCGGTGACATAGAGTAGGCTTCCAATCAATGACCGATAATCCTTTTGATTCACCATATTGCCATCATGATCACTATCAAGATTCCCATTGGTGCCCATTGGAGTTGAGATTGGCTTTGCATCTTGCATTCCAAACTTCTTCAACATGTCCCTTATGTATTTCCCTTGACTCACAAATGTCCCATTCTTCAATTGCTTGACTTGAAGACCAAGGAAATAGCTAAGTTCACCAATCATGGACATCCCAAACTCATTTGCCATCATTTCACCAAATTCTTCACAATATGCTTGATTGGTTGATCCAAAGATGATATCATCAACATAGATTTGCACAATGAAGAGATCATTACCAATCTTCTTGGTGAATAGAGTAGTGTCAACCTTGCCCATAATGAACCCTTTGGAGTGAAGAAAAGTCTTCAATCTCTCATACCATGCTCTAGGTGCTTGCTTCAAGCCATACAAAGCTTTCTTCAATTTGTACACATGGTTGGGTCTCTTCTCATCTTCAAAACCGGGAGGTTGCTCAACATATACTAGCTCATTGATGATCCCATTGAGAAATGCACTCTTGACATCCATTTGATATAACTTGATATTGTGGGCACATGCATAAGCCAATAGAATCCTTATTGCCTCCAATCTTGCCACGGAGCATATGTCTCATCATAATCAAGACCTTCAACTTGAGTATAGCCTTGTGCAACTAGTCTTGCTTTGTTTCTAATCACAACACCATCTTGATCTTGCTTGTTCTTGAAAACCCATTTAGTTCCAATGACATTGTGATCCTCCGGCCTCTCAACTAACTCCCACACATCATTTCTTGTGAAGTTATTGAGCTCTTCTTGCATTGCCATGATCCAATCGGCATCATCCAAGGCTTCCTCAACTTTCTTTGGCTCTTTGGTTGACACAAATGATGCATACTCACAAATCATAGCCACTCTTGATCTTGTTTGCACACCACTTCTAATATCACCAATGACACTATCAATTGGGTGATCTCTTGCAACATGTTGTGGTTGTACCACTTGCACTTGATTGCTTGAACTTGGTTGATCACTTGGCTTGTCTTCATTTGATGAACTAGCACCATGATCTTGCACTTGAGCATTGCTAGCTTGCCTCAATGGAGAATTGAGCACTTCATCTTTATCACCTTGCACATCAACCACTTGCTTTGCTCTTATGTCACCAATGTCCATGTTCTTCATAGCTTCAACCAATTGGTTTCCACCAACATCTTCTAGATTCTCATCTTCATCTTGTGACCCGTTGGTTTCATCAAATTGCACATCATGGACTTCCTCTCTAATGCCACTTGAATTGTTCCAAACTCTATAAGCCTTGCTTGTAGTTGAATAGCCGAGTAGGAACCCTTCATCACATCTCTTTTCAAACTTCCCCAATCTAGTGCCCTTTCTCAAGATGTAGCATTTGCAACCAAATACTCTAAAATAGCCAATGTTGGGCTTTCTTCCATGAAGTAACTCATATGGGGTCTTCTCAAGCAAGGTATGACAATAGAGCCTATTGATGTAGTAGCATGCCGTGTTGATTGCTTCATCCCAAAATGATTGACTAACATTGTACTCATGAAGCATTGATCTAGCCATATCAAGCAATGTTCTATTCTTCCTCTCAACTAGGCCATTTGATTGTGGAGTGTATTTGGCCGAGAATTGATGACCAATGCCATAGTGATCACACAATTCTTCCATTCTTGTATTCTTGAACTCACTCCCATTGTCACTTCTCACTTTCTTGATTCTCATGTCAAACTCATTGTGAACTCTAGTGAGAAAAGTCTTGAAGGTGTCATACACTTCACTCTTATCACTAAGAAAGAATACCCATGTAAATCTTGTGAAGTCATCCACTATGACAAACCCATACTTGTTGCCACCAATACTTGTGTATGTAGTTGGGCCAAATAGATCCATGTGCAACAACTCAAATGCCTTGCATGTGCTCATTATACTCTTCTTTGGATGTGAGCTTCCAACTTGCTTCCCGGCTTGACATGCACTACACAACTTGTCCTTCTCAAATACAACATCTTTCAAGCCTTCAACAAGATTGTGTTGTGTGAGCTTCTTCAATTGTTTCATGCCAACATGCCCAAGCCTTCTATGCCAAAGCCAACCCAAACTTGATTTTGATATCAAACATGTTGTCAAAGAAGCTTCACTAGTGTTGAAATCAACAAGATAGAGATTCTCATATCTAAAGCCTTTGAACACCAAGTTGGAGCCATCAAGAGAAACTACCTCAACATCATTTGCCCCAAAAATGCACTTGTAGCCTCGATCACAAATTTGTGCCACGGAGAGAAGATTGAAATCCAAGCTTTCAACTAGCATCACATTGGAGATACTCATGTCATTTGATATTGCAATCTTGCCCAAACCAACAACCTTGCCTTTCTTGTTATTGCCAAAAGTAATTGACTCAATGCCACTATCATTCTTCTCAATTGAATCAAACATTCTTGATGTGCCGGTCATGTGTTGAGAACACCCACTATCAACAATCCAATGCCTTCCTCCGGCTTTATAATTCACCTACAAGCAAATCAATGAAGTTTAGGTACCCATTTTTGCTTGGGTCCTTGTAGGTTAGTGACTAAGCTCTTTGGTACCCAAATAGCCTTCTTCTTTGGGCCAACAATGGGTGTACCAACAAACTTAGCTTGCACACCTTTCACACCCTTGGTAAGCACATAACAAGAATCAAAAGGTATAGCATTGTCAAGTTTCTTGTTTTGTTGCTTCTTGTTGCAATTTTGCTCTAGGTGCCCAACTTGCTTGCATCTATAGCAAAACCGACCATTGCTCTTCACAAAGCTAGGCTTTGGAGTTGCAAAGGCCGACTTGCCCTTCTTGGGAGTATAGCCCAATCCCTCTTTGTTAACAGAGAACCTTTGGCTACCCAAGCATTTTAGCAAGCGGGCCTCACCACCATAGGCTTTGCCTAAGGCATGAGTGAGCTCATCCACCTCCTTCTTGAGAGTCTCATTCTCAACCATAAGTGTAGCATCACAAGTGAAACCATCACTAGTAGTAGAGATAGAGTCGGTGGTGGTGGTGGATGATGTGCTACAAGAAGGGTTAGCATTTGTCATGATGATAGGTTGATAAAATGATTCATCAATGATGTCACAAGTAAGGCCTATATCACATGATGCAACCACCACTTTCTTTGCTTGTTGCTCAAGTAGAAGTGAGTGAGCCTTTTCAAGCTTAGAATGAGCATCACCAATTTTCTCATGGTCTTCCACTAGACTCTCATGAGTGGTCATAAGCTCACCTAGGGCTTTCTCTAGTATTTCTACTTTCATTGAAAGCTTCTTGCACTCCTTTTCCTTGGCAATAGCTATATCTCTAGTTTCTTGCATCAAGTCATATAATTGATCCTTAGTCGGTTCATCATCATCATCAACATTATCAACATCGTGAGCATATTCCATCTCACTATCATCATCACTATCATCATATTGTACCTTTGTTTCCATGGCCATGAAGCATGATGGTGATGTAGAGAATAATGAAGACTTCTTGTTGATGGCGATGGAAGCCATAGCCTTGTTGCTTGAATCTTCATCTTCATCATCATTGTCACTTTCCCAAGTGACCACAAATGCACCATTCTTGCCCTTCTTGAGTGTCATCTTGGCCTCATGCTTCTTCTTCTCAAACTTGCCCTTGTTGTAGTTCTTCTTCTTCTCATAGGGGCATTCGGCTTGTAGATGCTCGGTGCTATCACAATTGAAGCACTTTCTTGGTTGCTCTTGCTTCTTGAAGTTGTTCCTCTTGAAGCCTCTTCTCTTGATGAACATGTGTCCCATCTTCTTCACTACAAGAGCAAGTGCCTCATCATCAATCTCAAAGTCACAATCTTCCTCATTGTTTTCTTCTTCTTCAAAGATTGGTGCTTTGCCCTTGGAGGATGTGGCTTGGAATGCCACGGTCTTCTTCTTCTTCTCTTCCTCCACCTTCTCATCATCTTAATCAAACTTGTCATATGTCAAGACTTCACCAAGCAAATCATTTGGCTTCTTATTCTCAAGCCCATCTCTTTGTAGCATTAGCTTCAACATCTTGAAGCTCTTCGGCAAGCAAATCAAGAACTTGTGACAAAAGTCTTCATCTTTTGTCTTGTGCCCCAAACTCTTCAGATCATTCACAATCACTTGTAGACGATGAAACATTTCAATGATTGTTTCATCCTCCTTCTTGAAGTTCTCGAACTCACTCTTGAGTCCATATAGCTTGGCACTCTTCACAACCTTGGTGCCCTCATAGGTCTCACCCAACCTTGTCCACACTTCACTTGCAAGCTCCAAATCCTTGATTCCCTCAAACACCTTTGTATCAATGCCATTGTATAGGGTGTTGAGAGCCATTCTATTGCATGTGATGTTGGCTTTGTCTTCATCGGTGAGATGATCATTATCAAGTATGGCATAATCATGCAATGTAACTTGCAACACTCTCTCTTGTATCGAACCAAGATACATGATCATCTTTCTCTTCCAATGGTCAAATGAGCTAACTCCATCAAACATAGGCGGTTTGCCCCCAACATGGTTGAACACAATTTGAGCCATCTTAACACCGTAGGATGTTAAGCCTTGCACAAAAATGGTGACCTCGGCTCCGATACCACTTGTAAGGTCCTAGATGGCTAGAGAGGGGGTGAATAGCCTATAAAAAATTCTACAAACTCACTAAGCAAACTTCGTTAGATACACAAACGGCGGAAAGCAAGTTTTGCTTAGCCTACTAGATGTTGCAAGCCTCCTATCCAAACAATTCTAGTAGGTGATCACTAGCACAAACAATAGCTACCGCTAGTGATCAAGAGTTCTACCCACGGGATTTAATCTACACAAGGAGTGGTTCCCGACCGACCACACAAGCAATTCTACCCACGGGATTTAGTCTACACAAGATGTGGTTCCCGACCGACCACGCAAGCAATTCTACTTTGCAAGAATGTAAACAAAGTAATGCAAGAGAGGGTAGGAGCTTGTTATACCAACGCGTAGAGTCGAGGTTGCCAATCACCAAGAGATGAACAATCAATCAATCGGCAACACACAATCGGAGACCAATCACCGGGAACTAAGATGAACACAATTGTTTTTGTTCACCCGGTGTTCACTTGGGCACCGCCAAGCTAGTCACCGGTTGTGTCGACCAACACCTAGATGGTTCTTCGGTGTGACCCTCAAGTCACTAGCCCCTCAAGGCTCACCCCGCAAGGCACCGCAAGACCCACTCTCAAGCGAGGTACTCAACGACACGCGCAATCCACTAGGATGCTCTTCGTGATCCCCACGAGGTGAGCTCAAACCTCTCACAAGCAACCGGAGGTGGCCAAGAACAATCACCTTCTCTTGCCAACGCCTCCAACAATCTCCAAGCCGGCTAGGAGCGGTACTCTCCAGAGTAACAAGAAATCCACCGGCTAAACCACCCACAAGTGCCACTAGATGCCCTCAAGCAATGCAATGCACTAGGTGATTCACTCAATCTCTCTTAGGATGAACAACCAAGCAAGGGAGAAGAGTGGGAGAGAGTCTCTTAGCTCAAAGAATGAACAAGGGATGAGAAATGGCCAAGAGGCCTCCCCAAGGGCCGGCCACCTTCTATTTATAACCCCTCAAACAAATGTGACCGTTACCCCCTCGGGAGGCCGAGTAGTACGCGCCGGACGCGTCTGCCGCAAACCGCCGGACGCGTCCGGCGCTTCTTCCTCGCGCGCGGCCCGAGCCGACCGTTGGCGCCATGGCCAACCGCGCGTCACCACGTGGGCGTCCGGCGCTGCGTCCGGCGCACGCCACAGCGCGTCCGGCGCCCGCGTCCGCTCGCAACGCCGAGCTCTGGAACTTTCTGTTCCGAGTCCGGCGTGCGCCGGACGCGGCACCCGCGCGTCCGCCGCCTTGAGCCGTGCCACCAGCAACGCGCCGTCTTCCACTGAGCGCCGGACCCAAAGACAAAACAAGCCGAGTCCGCCGCTGCGTCCGCCGCGCGTCCGACGAACATCTTCGCGAGCCACCACCTCGCGCCACGCCACAATGCACCGGACGCGTCCGCGCTCGCCCAAGGCGCGTCCGGCGCCTCTTCCGTGTGCCGACTTCATCGTTTTGTCGCCGTGTCGTGACACCAACTTCTCCAACATGCTATCCAACAAGTATACCAACTTGATCAACGAGATAGCATGATTTCAACCAAATTTTGCATCCGGCGCAATAGAAAATATGCATCCATTTTTCCCAAAGCGCCGAATCCCGCCGAACAAAGCTCGGCGGGAGGAAGAGAGGGACCCAAACCCATCTCTACCCCGCAAACCACAAATAGCGCCCCAAACGCCACCTTTGTAAATGTGCCAACACCACCAAGTGTACATCTCCATGTGCTTGTGTGTTAGCTTTTCACAACCATTTCCCAAAGGTTAGGTCACTAGGTCCTACATGCATTGCACTTCATGAATTCACCTAGTGGCACCCATGCGTCGAATAGCCGATAAGACTTCCCCTCTTAATAGTGCGGCTATCGATCCTAAACCACTCACACCCTCTATGGTGTCTTGAGTGCAAAACAAAATGGCCCTATCGGTTATACCTTTGCCTTGAGCCCATTTTGTTCCTCCAAATGATATGAACACTTCACACCATCATGTGACCGTCTCGATCCATCGACCTCGACTTCACTTGCCCTTCACCGTGCATCGGTCCATCGGCGCCTAGTCTTGCCCGAGCTTCACCATCACATGGTCCTTCACTCCGAAGCCTCGACTAGCCCTTCACCTTCAACACCGGTCCATGGAGCCAAGCATCGTCTTGATCTTCATCTTTGATCACATGACATGTGTCATGCTTCATATGCAATAAGCTCATCATGTGGACAACCTTTCTCTAAATCAACCACTTTAGATAAACAAGGTTAGTCCTAGGTTTCATCAATTAGCCAAAACCAAACTAGGGACTTTCACGCGCGCGCCCGCGCGGCAATGGTGGCCCGGCAACGCTCGGCTGCGCGAAACGAGGGAAGGGAGCGGGGCGAGCACGAGCGAGAGTGGCCAGGTGCACTGGCAGGGCTGCGGCACACCGGCGGTGGAGCAAAGAGAGCGACAGAGCAGGGCTCGGCGAGGCGTCCGCGCACGCGCTTGCGCTGGAGAGCGGAGGGAGGGCGGAGAAGTCGAGGAATGACATGGATGGTCGGGCACGCGTCCATGTTTGGCCAAGGGACAGCTGAGGCGCGGCCACGTGGAGTTCCACGCGTCACGGCAGCACGGTCGCAGCTCGCCATGGTGGCCACACCGTCCTCAGGGCCTATCGGCCCAAGGCCGGCCGATAGGGCGCTGTCGGCCCGGTCGTGCCGACTGCCCCCCTCAATTTTTTTGTTTTTATTTCATGCGGCACGATTTTTAAGCGGCCAATTTCTACTATTTCTAGTCCGATTCGGAGAAGGATCTTGCATTGACAAAGTTGTAGCGTTCGAAGTGTAGAATAAAACTTCCAATGCAAGTCTTGTCTAATTTTACTTCAAAAATTGTGAAGTTTGTTATCCTAAGAGAAAAGGTTTAAAAATCATTTGAATTCAAATTTACTTGCTGTTTTTGGCAAATTTGGGCCTTTTACAAGCTTTTTCATGAAACAAGAGCATTGAGACTTTTGTTCCTTATTTAATTCTCTACAACTTTGGTATAGAAAGTTTTAGCTGATTTTGAGTTCTTTAAAAACCCTAATTTTGAAAAGCATAAAAGCCATTTATGATCTATTTAAGTCAACTCAACCAAGGCAAATTTTGACCTACTCAACTTTATAAACTATGGTCATTTTTTAGTCCTTAGTGAGTCTAGGTTAAATTAGTGATCAAACATCAATCACTTGTAACCCTTATCATGTTTCTCATAACAAACATATTGGAACTTTAAACTTAATTTCCCCAAGTTTTATTTAATGATGATGACATGATGCTTATGGTGATAAAATGATTGTGCTAATGCATGCTTAACACCTAGGGTGTTACAACAACCATCCATTCCGATAAGACACCAAGAACTATAGGAAAGGTGTCACAGTCATGGATGCTAGACCAAACCTGAAGACTGGTGCCGAGGTTCATGCTCAGATAGACGCTCTCATGCCCAATGAAGAAGGTGGTTTTGTGGGATATGGTGAGCAACACATGTGGACTCATAAGTCCGGCTTGACGAGGCTTCCCATAACATTAATGTAATGCAAACTGAAAAGAATATCACCGAGGCACTTTAGGCAACACTCATGGACACCGACAAGTCTAAGGACAACCCTAAGGCTAGAGTGGACCTGGCGATATTGTGCGACAGACCACAGCAAGAGATGCGGCCTCCTGCACGCGGCAAGAACTGGAAAAGGCTTAAGGCCAATTTCATCTTGAAACCTAAACAAAGGAGGGAAGTACTATGATGGATCAAGGCGTTAATGTTCCCTGATGGGTATGCAGCGAACCTGAGCAAGGGAGTGAACTTAGGCACTATGCGAGTCAACGGGATGAAGAGTCATGACTACCACGTATGGATTGAGCGGCTTCTTTCGATGATGGTACGAGGCTATGTTCCTGAGCATGTGTAAGGTCCTAGATGGCTAGAGGGGGGTGAATAGCCTATAAAAATTTCCACAAGAGCACTAAACAAACTTGATTATTATAACAAACGGCGTAAAGCAAGGTTTGCTTAGCTTGAGGTTGAGTTGCAAGCCTCCTATCCACAAGTCTAGTAGATTATGATCTTTAGTTCACACAAAGGCTATGTCACTACTTCTACACTAGAGAGCAAGCTAAACAAAACTACTAGCAAGAGGTACAACTAGAGCTACACAAGATAAGCTAGAGAAAGTAAATACAAGAGAGAGGATTTGTGATCTTTATACCAACGTTGAAGAGACAATGTTGCCAATCACCAAGATGAGGAAGAATCAATCACAAGAGGCAACAATCACAATGTAGACCAATCATGGGAGACGAGAGACACAACATTTTTGTTCACCCGGTGTTCACTTGTGCACCGACAAGCTACGTCACCAGTTGTGTCGACCAACACCTAGATGGTTCCCCGGTGTGACCCTCAAGTCACTTGCCCCTCAAGGCACGCAGCGCAAGGCACCGCAAGACACCACTCTCAAGTGAGGTAACTCAATGACACGCGCAATTTACTAGAGTAGCTTTTGGTGCTCCGCCGAGGAAAGCTCAAGAACCTCTCACAAATCAAACGGAGGTGGCCAAGAACAATCACCTTCTCTTGCCAATGCCTCCAACAACCTCCAAGCCGGCTAGGAGCGGTACTCTCCAAGAGTAACAAGAAATCCACCGGCTAACCGATCCACAAGTGCCACTAGATGCAATCACACAAGCAAATGCACTTTGGAATCACTCAATCTCACTTTTGATTTGCAACCAAGCAAGAGAGATGAGTAGGAGGGGTTTGCATCAGCTCACTAGTATGTCAAGGATGTCAAAATGCCAAGAGCGCTAGCCAAGAGCCGGCCAACTTCTATTTATAACACCCCACAAGCGAAACTAGTCGTTACCCCTCTCTGCACTGAAAATGTGACCGTCGGACGCGCCAGACGGCCAGCGTCGGACGCATCCGAAGCGTTCAACTTTGCGCGCGCCAAAACCTCGATTTGAAAACGCCGTTAGCGTGAGCACCGGACGCGTCCGGATGCAAGCGTCGGACGCTCCTCAGAGCTTCGGACGCAGTCCAGAGAGCTCTGCAGAAGCTCCGACCACCGGACGCTCCAACAGCTCACCGTCGGACGCGGCCTCGGCGTCCGATGCGTTCACCGTCGCGCACACCGCCATCGCTCCAGCCACCGGACGCTGACGTCACGCGTCTGACGTGAGACCGTCGGACGCGCCTGACGCTGCTCCAGCCAGTTGCACGAAAACTTAATGGGTCGGACGCTAACCCCAGCGTCCGACGCCCACAGCTCCAGCGTCCGACGCGTGTAAATTCTCGATAAACACCCCATCGTCGATGCTATCTTCTCCACCTTTGCACACACATGCTAACCAACAAGTGTACCAACTTGTGCTCCAGAGAAAGCATGTTTTCACCAACATTGCATCCGGTGCAATAGAAAATAGGCATTTTATTTTCCCAAAAATAGGCATGTTTTCACCCAGACCCATCTCTACCCTGCAAACTCCACCACCTTTGCAGATGTGCCAACACCACCCATTGTACATCTCCATGTGCTTGTGTGTTAGCATTTTCACAATCATTTTCAAAGGTTTTCCAATTAGCTCACTGGATTCTAAATGCTTCTACATGCATGATCAACCTAGTGGCACCTGTGCATCGAATAACCGATAAGACTTCCCCTCTTAATAGTTCAGCTATCGATCCTAAACCACTCACACACTCTATGGTGTCTTGAGTGCAAAACAAAATGGCCCTATTGCTTTATACCTTTGCCTTGAGCCCATTTTGTTTTTCCTAAAGATATGATCCACTTCATATCATCACATGACCGTCTTGGTCCATCAATCTTGACTTCACTTGCTCTTCACTATTGCGTCGGTCCATCGGCGCCAAGTCTTACTCAAGCTTCACCGCCTCGCGGTCCATCACTTCAAAGCCTCCACTTGCCCTTCACACTTGCAACCGGTCCATCGAGCCAAGCCTCATCTTGATCTTCACCTTCTTGGTCACATGATTCCATGTCATGTCTCATATGCAATGAATCCATCATTGACTTGTGACTACCATTATGTAAATCATCCACTTAGATCAAAAGGTTAGTCCTAGGTTTCATCAATTAGCCAAAACTAAACTAGGGACTTTTAATCTCCCCCTTTTTGGTAATTGATGACAACCCTTACAAAGATGATTTTGATAAAAAACGATTTGAAATTATCATGCTTGTCCAAGCAATTTGAACTAAGAAAAGGATTTGGACAAACATCACAAATTCAGTTTTGGTAGCATTAGCTCACCCTACATATGTGATAGAGTTTGGATTGAAAGCTTTGCACATATGCATGGATAAGAATTGATGGGAGAGTAATTCTACCAAAATGATGCTAAGGTGTAAGAGATGGACCTTTGAAGCGTGATACCAATCGGAGTTGCCATTTACACCATCCTTAGCACCAAGAAGTAACTAGGCATTCATCAAAAACTCAAGAACCCCGTGAGATCAACATTATATGCAAAAGTTCTTGAACCACTTGAAAAACTTAAGACAAGTCTAGAAACCACTTAAAAGCTATTTCTATGCATGCTAGTAGATCATTTCACCATTCAAGTTCTTATACTAGCATTACACCACACAAGCAAGAAGAAATTACTTGTAAAGGAACACTAAACCTAGTGCAATGAGCAAGTCATATGAAAAATGCACAAACAAATGCAACAACTTTGTTCATGAGCTTGCTCCCCCTACTTGTGTGCATCAAAAATTTGTTTTACCCCTTTATCATGTTAAATCATCTTTTTCTCTCCCCTTTGTCAACAATTAACCCAAAAATGGGATCAAATTGTGGAGAGAAAAGGTGTTTGATTGAGTAGGTTATAATTGTATCAAATTTGGTTTAACCTAGAACACTTGCCAAAGATATTTAATTCGGTTTGAACCAAAGACAAGCTTCTTCACACCTCATGATAAGGGTTATCTTGCCCATGTTAAATTAAACACTCATAGCAAATTTCTAGATTCAACACTAGGATTGCAAGCCCACAAACATGTTATATGCCATCACTAGATCAAACAAGCATAGAAGCAATAATGATGCCATATATCCATCAAATTCATTTGATTTATTATGAATGCCCAACATACCACTTATAATGTCTACATGCTCTAACAAGTCCTTAGCATAGGATGAATGACATGTCAATCAATTTTACCTTGCATTATTGAAGAAGAGGCATGTCAATATGTGGGTGGGGTGCATTCAACTCATGTTTGAAAAATCAAGAATGTTCAACTCATTCCTTAGCTTGCAAAACCTCTTTTCATCAAGTAGCTTGGTGAGTATATCGGCAAGTTGATCATCGGTGCCAACACTTTCAATAGCAATATCTCCCTTTTGTTGATGATCTCTAATGAAATGGTGTCTTATGTCAATGTGCTTTGTTCTTCTATGTTGAATCAGGTTTTGTGTCATCTTGATTGCACTTTCATTATCACATAGCAATGGCACATTCTTGAAGTTGAGGCCATAATCCTTCAAAGTTGATTTCATCCAAAGCAATTGTGCACAACAACTCCCCACACTAACATATTCGGCTTCGGCGGTAGAGATTGCCACACTATTTTGTTTCTTTGAGGACCATGACACAAGTGATCTTTCAAGTAGTTGACATGTGCCACTCGTGCTCTTTCTATTGATCTTGCAACCCCCATAGTCGGAGTCCGAATATCCAATCAATTCAAACCTTGGCCCCTTGGAATACCATAGTCCAACATCTTGTGTATGCTTTAAGTACCTCAATATTCTTTTTGTGGCCTTGAGATGACTCTCTCTTGGTGAGACTTGATATCTTGCACACATGCATACACTAAACATTACATCCGGCCTTGATGCGGTCACATAGAGTAGGCTTCCAATCAAAGACCGATATTCCTTTTGGTTCACCATCTTGCCACTAAGATCACTATCAAGATTTCCATTTGTGCCCATTGGAGTAGCAATTGGCTTTGCATCTTGCATCCCAAACTTCTTCAACATGTCCCTTATGTACTTTTCTTGACTCACAAATGTGCCATTCTTCAATTGCTTGACTTGGAGACCAAGGAAGAAGCTAAGTTCACCAATCATGGACATTTCAAACTCTTTGGCCATCATTTCACCAAATTCTTCACAATAAGCTTGATCGGTTGACCCAAAGATGATGTCATCAACATAAATTTGCACTATGAATAGGTCATTACCAATCTTCTTTGTGAATAGAGTTGTATCAACCTTGCCCATCTTGAATCCCTTAGAGAGGAGGAAATCCCTCAATTTCTCATACCATGCTCTAGGTGCTTGGTTCAAGCCATATAATGCCTTCCTTAACTTATACACATGGTTGGGTTTCTTGTCATCTTCAAAACCGGGAGTTTGCTCAACAAAGGCTAACTCATTGACGATCCCATTGAGAAATGCACTTTTGACATTCAATTGGTATAGCTTGATGTTATAGGCACATGCATAAGCCAATAGAATTCTAATTGCCTCCAATCTTGCCACGGGAGCATATGTTTCACCAAAGTCAAGACCCTCTACTTGAGTGTAACCTTGAGCAACTAGTCTTGCTTTGTTCCTCACCACAATGCCATCTTGATCTTGCTTGTTTTTGAACACCCATTTGGTTCCAATCATATTGTAGTCATTTGGTCTTTCTACCAACTCCCAAACATCATTTCTTATGAAGTTATTAAGCTCTTCTTGCATAGCCATGATCCAATCTTCATCTTTCAAAGTATCTTCTATCTTTGTTGGTTCTTTGGTGGATACAAATGAGAAATGTTCACAAAAGTTAGCCATTGATCTTGTTTGAACACCTCTTCTAATATCACCAATGATTGTATCTATAGGGTGATCTCTTGCAATGTGTTGAGGTTGGAGCACTTGCACTTGATTGCTTGAGCTTGGTTGATCATTTGACTTGTCTTCTTGAGATGAACTAGTATTTTGATCTTGCACTTGAGAGTCACTAGCTTGTTTCATAGGAGATGTGAGCACTTGATCTTTATCATCATCCTGAATATCAATCACATGCTTTGCTCTAATGTCCCCAATGTCCATGTTCTTCATAGCTTCCACCAATCTAGGTCCACCAACATCATCTAGATTTTCTTCTTCATCTTGTGACCCATTGGTTTCATTAAATTGTACATCATGGACTTCTTCTAGAATGCCACTTGAGTTGTTCCATACTCTATAAGCTTTGCTTGTAGTTGAATAACCAAGTGGGAACCCTTCATCACATCTCTTGTCAAACTTTCCCAATCTAGTGCCCTTCTTCAAGATATAGCATTTGCAACCAAATACTATAAAGTAAGCAATATTGGGCTTTCTTCCATGTAATAGCTCATATGGAGTCTTCTCAAGCAATGGATGACAATAGAGACGGTTGATGTAGAAACATGCCATGTTGATAGCTTCATCCCAAAAGGATTGACTCACATTGTACACATGAAGCATTGATCTAGCCATATCAAGCAATGTTCTATTCTTCCTCTCAACTAGACCATTTGATTGTGGAGTGTACTTGGTCGAGAATTGGTGTCCAATACCATAGTGATCACAAAGTTCATCAATTCTTGTATTCTTGAATTCACTTCCATTGTCACTTCTCACTTTCTTGATTCTAATCTCAAATTCATTGTGAACTCTAGTGAGAAAGGTCTTGAAAATGTCAAACACTTGACTCTTGTCACTAAGAAAGAATACCCATGTGAATCTTGTGAAGTCATCTACTATGACAAATCCATACTTATTGCCACCAATGCTTATGTATGTTGTTGGTCCGAATAGATCCATGTGCAACAAATCAAATGCCTTGCATGTGCTCATGGTACTCTTCTTTGGATGTGAGCTTCCAACTTGCTTCCTGGCTTGACATGCACTATAAAGCTTGTTCTTTTCAAATTCAACATCTTTCAATCCATTGACAAGATTGTGAGTTGTAAGCTTCTTCAATTGTTTCATACCAACATGACCAAGTCTTCTATGCCATAGCCAACCCAAGCTTGATTTGGTGGTTAAGCAAGTTGACAAAGAAGTTTCACTAGCATTGAAATCCACTAGATAGAGGTTCTCATATCTAAAGCCCTTGAATGCCACATTTGAACCATCTATACTAATGACTTCCACGTTATCAACCCCAAAGATGCATTTGTATCCAAGATCACAAATTTGTGCCACGGAGAGAAGATTGAAATCCAAGCTTTCAACTAGCAACACATTGGATATACTCATGTCATTTGAAATTGCAATCTTGCCCAAGCCAATAACCTTGCCTTTTTTGTTATTGCCGAAAGTGATAGAGTCAAAGCCACTATTATTGTCATTGATAGAGTCAAATATTCTTGATGTACCGGTCATGTGTTGAGTGCACCCACTATCAATGATCCAATGCCTTCCTCCGGCTTTGTAATTGACCTACAAGCAAATCAATGAAGCTTAGGTACCCATTTTTGCTTGGGTCCTTGGAGGTTAGTGACTAAGCTCTTTGGTACCTAAATAGCCTTCTTCTTCGGGCCCGCAATTGGTGTACCAACAAACTTAGCATGCACACCCTTCACACCCTTGGTAAGCACATAGCAAGAATCAAAAGGTATAGCATTAACAAGTTTCTTGCCCTTGTTCTTTTTGGTGCAATTATGCTCTAGGTGCCCAACTTGCTTGCATCTATTGCAAAACCGACCATTGCTCTTCATAAAGCTAGGCTTTAGAGTTGCAAAGGCCGCCTTGCCTTTCTTGGGGGTGTAGCCTAATCCCTCTTTATTGAGAGAAAATCTTTGGCTACCTAAGCACTTTAGCAAGCGGGCCTCACCACCATAGGCCTTGCCTAAGGCATGAGTGAGCTCACCCATCTCTCTCTTGAGAGTCTCATTCTCAACCTTTAGTGAGGCATCACAAGTGAAGCCATCACTAGTAGTAGAGGTAGAGTTGGTGGTTGTGGATGAAGAGCTACATGAAGGGTTAGCATTTGACATGATGATGGGTTTATAGAAGGATTCATTAATTATATCATAAGTTAAACCCACATCACATGATACAACAACCTTCTTGCTCTCAAGTTGCTCAAGCACCAAAGAGTGAGCTTTTTCAAGCTTGGAATGAGCCTTGCCTAGATCCTCATGGTCTTCCACTAGACATTCATGAGAGGCTTTAAGCTCACAAAGAGCTTTCTCAAGAAGTTCTACCTTCTTGTTCAAACTCTTACACTCTTTACTCTTGGCAATAGTAATATCTTTAGTTTGTTGTATTATGTCATATAGGTCATCTTTAGTTGGTTTATCATTATTTTTATCATCACTATCATTTGCATATTCCACTTCACTATCACTACTTTCATCATCATGTACCTTAGTGCCCTTGGCCATGAAGCATGATGTAGAGGATGAGTCAAATAGTGAAGGCTTCTTGTTGATAGCAATAGAAGCAAATGCCTTGTTTGAGTTCTTCTCTTGCTCATCATCATCCTCATCATCACTCTCCCAAGTGACCACATAGGCTCCATCTTTGCCCTTCTTGAATGTCATCTTGGCCTCTCTCTTCTTCTTCTCATACTTGTCCTTCTTGTTCTTCTTTTTCTCATAAGGACACTCCGCTTGAAGATGTTCGATGCTATCACAATTGAAGCACTTCCTTAGTGGCTCCTTGCTCTTGAAATTGTCATTTCTCTTCTTGAACCCTCTTCTCTTGATGAACATTTTGCCAATTCTCTTGACAACTAGAGCTAATGCTTCATTATCAATTTCAAAGTCCTCATCTTCTTCATTGTCACTTTCTTCTTGGACTTTGCTCTTAGAGGTGGTGGCCTTGAATGCCACATTCTTCTTCTTCTTTTCATCCTCCTTCTTCTCATCGGCATCTTAATCATACTTGTCAAATGTCAAGACTTCTCCAAGCAAATCATTAGGCTTCATTGTATCAAGCCCATCTCTTTGCAACATCATGATCAACATCTTGAATCTCTTTGATAGGCTCATCAAGAACTTGTGGCAAAAATCTTGATCTTGAGTCTTTTGCCCTAAGCTCTTGAGATCATTCACAATGACTTGCAATCTATGAAACATCTCCAAGATTGATTCATCTTCCTCTATCTTGAAGTTCTCAAACTCACTTTTGAGCCCATATAGCTTGGCACTCTTGACAACCTTGGTGCCCTCATATGTTTCACTCAACCTTGTCCACACCTCACTAGCATACTCCAAATCTTTGTTGCCTTCAAATATCTTTGAGTCAATGCCATTGTAGATAGTTTTGAGAGCCATTCTATTGCACGTCCTATTTGCTCTATCATTATCGGTGAGGTTGTCGGCATCAAGAATAGCAAAGTCATTTTCGGTGACTTCCAACACCCTCTCATGAATAGAACCAAGGTGCATGGTCATCTTTCTCTTTCAATGATCAAAAGAACTAACACCATCAAAGAAAGGTGGTTTACCCCCAACATGATTGAACACAATTTGAGCCATTTTTCACACCGAAGGATGTTAAGCCTTGATTAAAACGGTGATCACGGCTCCAATACAACTTGTAAGGTCCTAGATGGCTAGAGGGGGTGAATAGCCTATAAAAATTTCTACAAGAGCACTAAATAAACTTGATTAGTATAACAAACGGCGTAAAGCAAGGTTTGCTTAGCTTGAGGTTGAGTTGCAAGCCTCCTATCCACAAGTCTAGTAGATTATGAACTCTAGTTCACACAAAGGCTATGTTACTACTTCTACACTAGAGAGCAAGCTAAACAAAACTACTAGCAAGAGGTACAACTAGAGCTACACAAGATAAGCTAGAGAAAGTAAATACAAGAGATAGGATTTGTGATCTTTATACCAACATTGAAGAGACGATGTTGCCAATCACCAAGATGATGAAGAATCAATCACAAGAGGCAACAATCACAATGTAGACCAATCACCAGGAGACGAGAGACACAATATTTTTGTTCACCCGGTGTTCACTTGTGCATCGACAAGCTACGTCACCGGTTGTGTCGACCAACACCTAGATGGTTCCTCGGTGTGACCCTCAAGTCACTTGCTCCTCAAGGCACGCCCCACAAGGCACCACAAGATGCCACTCTCAAGTGAGGTAACTCAATGACACGCGTAATTTACTAGAGTAGCTTTTGGCGCTCCACCGAGGAAAGCTCAAGAACCTCTCACAAATCAACTGGAGGTGGCCAAGAACAATCACCTTCTCTTGCCAACGCCTCCAACAACCTCCAAGCCGGCTAGGAGCGGTACTCTCCAAAAGTAACAAGAAATCCATCGGCTAACCAATCCACAAGTGCCACTAGATGCAATCACACAAGCAAATGCACTTTGGAATCACTCAATCTCACTTTTGATTTGCAACCAAGCAAGAGAGATGAGTAGGAGGGGTTTGCTTCAGCTCACTAGTATGTCAAGGATTTCAAAATGCCAAGAGCGCTAGCCAAGAGCCGGCCAACTTCTATTTATAACACCCCACAAGCGAAACTAGCCGTTACCCCTCTCTGCCCTGAAAACGTGACCGTCGGACGCGCCAGATGGCCAGCGTCGGACGCGTCTGACGCGTTCAACTTTGCGCACGCCAAAACCTTGATTTGAAAACACCGCTAGCGTGAGCGCCAGACGCGTCCGGACGCAAGCGTCGGACGCTCCTCAGAGCTCCGGACGCAGTCCAGAGAGCTCTGCAGAAGCTCCGACCGCCAGACGCTCCAACAGCTCACCATCGGACGCGGCCTCGGTGTCCGACGCATTCAACGATCGTGCACACCGCCATCAGCTCCAGCCGCCAGACGCTGATGTCACGCGTCCGACGCGAGACCGTCGGACGCTCCTGACGCTGCTCCAGCTGGTTGCGCGAAAACTCAATGGGTCGGACGCTAACCCCAGCGTCCGACGCCCTCAGCTCCCGCGTCCGACGCGTGTAAATTCTCGATAAACACCCCATCATCGACGCTATCTTCTCCACCTTTGCACACACATGCTAACCAACAAGTGTACCAACTTGTGCTCCAGAGAAAGCATGTTTTCACCAACAATTTGCATCCGGCGCAATAGAAAATAGGCATTTCATTTTCCTGAAAGCGCCGAGTGTAAACACCACCAAGTGTGATTGCATGTAGTGGCACTTGTGGGAGAGAGGGACCCAGACCCATCTCTACCCTGCAAACTCCACCACCTTTGCAAATGTGCCAACACCACCAAGTGTACATCTCCATATGCTTATGTGTTAGCATTTTCACAATCATTTTCAAAGGTTTTCCAATTAGCTCACTAGATTCTAAATGCTTCTACATGCATGATCAACCTAGTGGCACCCGTGCATCGAATAACCGATAAGACTTCCCCACTTAATAGTTCGTCTATCGATCCTAAACCACTCACACCCTCTATGGTGTCTTGAGTGCAAAACAAAATGGCCCTATTGCTTTATACCTTTGCCTTGAGCCCATTTTGTTTTTCCAAAAGATATGATCCACTTCATATCATCACATGACTGTCTTGGTCCATCGATCTTGACTTCACTTGCTCTTCACCATTGCGTTAGTCCATCGGCGCCAAGTCTTGCTCAATCTTCACCGCCTCACGGTCCATCACTTCAAAGCCTCCACTTGCCCTTCACACTTGCAACTGGTCCATCGAGCCAAGCCTCATCTTGATCTTCACCTTCTTGGTCACATGATTCCATGTCATGTCTCATATGCAATGAATCCATCATTGACTTCTGACTACCTTTATCTAAATCATCCACTTAGATCAAAAGGTTAGTCCTAGGTTTCATCAATTAGCCAAAACCAAACTAGGGACTTTCAGCATATCTGGCTAGTGCTGGCAGAGTTGAGCTATTTCTTTCGCTAGCTTTGTGCCAAGGAGCTATCTTGGACCGTGGTTGAGAACTTAGAGCAAGTGGCACCTGAGTTGCTTTGTAAGTTGGAGAAAATCTTTCCACCCGGCTTCTTCTTGTCGATGCAACATTTGATTGTGCACCTCCCATATGAGGCACGTATGGGGGGGCCCGTGTAGGCCTATTGGTGCTATCCAATCAAGAGATGTCTGAAGGCCGTTCGCAAAAAATGTAGAAATAAAGCCAAAATTGAGGCTTACATTTGCAGAGGCTTCCATTCTGGAGGTGGTGACAAACTTCACACAGCTATACTACACGGAGAACCTTCCTAGCGTGCATAATCCACTCTCTCGCTACAATGTTGATGAGAATGAATCCAACCTCAGCTTTTTCCAAAGGCAACTCGGCAGGTCAAGTGGATCGACCCATAAGAGGTTGGACAATGAAGAGTGGCGCACGATCATGCTATATGTGTTCCATAACCTTCCCGAGGTGAAGCCGTTCATTGAATAAGTTCTCAAAGAACTTGTTTCAATATGCCCTCACTATTCTGCATCCAATTGATTCTTTCTCGTTTGCACAGGGAATTGTCTCCTGGCATCAACCAAGGGATCCTACCCAACGGCAAACCGACACCCTTCTTTCATAGGGTCCGGGAGCAGGGAGGCCCAATTTCATTTCTTGGTTCAAAACAAAGGTATTGTCCAATTTACCTTGTACCTAGTTCGAGATTCTGAGTTTTGCGTACTTAGTCCGACAATCTTTCCTTCTTGCGATTGCAGGCCCAAACCGATGCAACTATGAGTCAGGAGTTGAAATAGGTTGCAAATGGCTTCGATAATAAGGTGAAAGCTTATTCAGGTTATGATGTGAATGGATATCGCTTTCACACAAGAAGGTACGAGCGAGCTCGACCCCATCGAAAAACCACAAATAGCGGAGTTTATACTCCCGGCACTGATGGCCTCAAGTATCATGGCATAATTGAAGATATCTATGAACTTTCATTTTATGGAAAGAAACCTCTTCGTCTCATCATGTTCAAATGCCACTGGTTCAATCCTCGACTAACGAAACAGAGCCCTAATATTGGTCAAATCGAGATTCGACACAATTCCATCTATCAAGGAAAAGATGTCTTTATTGTGGCGGATCAAGCCGTGCAGGTTTATTATTTGCCATACCCATGCCAAGGCAACAAGGCTCTTCAGGGTTGGTCTATTGTGCACCAGGTGTCGCTATATGGTAGATGTCCTGTCCTAAACGATGAAGATTACAACTTCAACCCAAACACATATGATGGAGAGTTCTATCAAGAAGATGGGCTACAAGGGAGGTTGGTGATAGACTTAACAGAGGCGATTGGAATGGAAGTAGACAATGAAAGGGTTGATGACGATGAAGAAGGAGATGAGGTTCAAAATGCGAAGGACATAGAAATGCTTGAGCTATTACATTTAGACGATGACGATGAAGGCAACATTGAACCTTCGAACAGTCTTGTTTATTTAGACAATTTTGATAGTGATGATGAGACATATGATCCAGATAATCACAATAATGATGATTACTTCTAATACATGTAATACTATGTTATTTTGTAATCATGTTTTATTTATTTACTTAGCATCTATTTCTAATACATCTAATAATATGTCTTGTTTGTTTCTTTTTAATTGCAGGTGATTGAAAAAAGATGGCGGACGGCAGTGGGCCAAGGAACGTGAACTCGAGGTACTAGAGGGCACGTGAGGATGCAGATGCTAGAGAGAACTCATCGAACAGGAGGAGGCAGAGGGATAGGAGCAGTGGTAGCAGGAGGGGCTGGCCTCCTCTAGTTAGGCCGCGTGACGTGCCGGAGGAGGAGCGCAGTACCATGGACTCCTCGAGGGACGAGCAGGTTCGGGCGACGGACAATGAGGGAGAGGCACTAGATGTCAGTGAGGCTGGAGGTAGTTCCACTACCTCTGCTGTGGCCAAGCCCTACTTGTGAGGTCCCTCAAAACTCCCTGGGCCTCCGCTTCCTCCCCTACGCCTAGTGATCCGCCCCCAGGGGGACAGGTAACTAACTTTAGATTTAATCACAACTAATTCATATAACCTATTGAAAATTGTCAGATAAACTAATAATGTTTGTTAATGACTTGTGCAGGCACTGGGAGGTTGTGTCGCCTGGTGACTCATGCAACCCCAACCACATCTTGGGGCTTATGTGCAGGCACTATTACCTCGGCATTGTCACGCACAATGGGACTGTGGGGCCGGCCAAATCGTGGGACCACTACAAATCTACCCCCGACACAGATTATGGAGACAAGCAGGAGCGGCTTAAGAGAGAGTTCTGGGTAAGTCTCGTTCGCACAACTTTGATCAATACATCGCATTCATTTGACTTTTTTTTGACATGATGAATTGATACATTGTGTCTGTTTGCAAACTTTTTTCAGGTGTGAAGAGGGACAGGAGGAGAGGGCGGAGAAGAACTTGGTGAAAAGTGCCAAGACACGCATCTTCGACATGCACTACGAGGAGCGCCTCACTTGCATCATCAAGTGCTACACCTCGTGACTTGGTTAGAAAATCAGCAAGACACAGGCGAGACAAATGCCTCTGACCTAGGAATAGTTCCTTGAGGTAAATGAAGAAGAATAATACTGATTCAGTTTGAGATTAAGTAGCTTTAATTGGTCGTGTTATATCTCAAATTCTTTATGACATGTAGATGATTCCATGGTGGTGCGAGTCATATCAGGACTGCTGGGAGATGATTATGGACAAGTGGTTCACAGAGGATTATATCCAGGAACACGAAGCCTGCGAGGAGCGGACTTTACAGGCGACAGGCCCCACACACCATCAAGGCAGCCGCAGCCTCACGGCGTATAAGCAAGCATGGGAACGTGAATTCATTTTTAGTATTCTGATGCTCCATTCTGCATGTTTCTTCTAATCATCTTATTGTCTTTCTCGCAGTCGACGTCGCATGGTGGCCAGCCTTTGTCCACGTTCATGGCATATGGACTGGCCCGTAAGGGAAAGGCGACTTCCGATGCCACCTTCAGCCCGGATGACCCGCCCGAGTCGTACAGCAACCCAAGCACCCACACCCGCATCAGTTCCTACGCGTCAGAGGCAAGGTCGGTCCATGGGGGCAGAGTGGGATCCGAGCACCGATGACATTGATGGGTCGATGGTCATGAGGATCTCACAAGGCAAGAAGCATGGGCGGTACTAGCTTGGCGATGACACCCTCAAGTCCAGCTCTGTTCCCACTCTCTCCCAGATCCGAGCAGAGACCCCGAGAGGAGGCTCGGCCATATGCCAACGGCCGTCCCCTTCATAGCAGCGGGTCGATGCACTCCTGGTTTGTCCCGTTTAACTCTTCGTACATTGATCTTTACATAACTTAGTTGCCTTTGCATCACTGAAACAGATGGGTTGAAATGTTACAGGCCGAGAATGAGAGGATGGCTCAGGAGCTACGGGACTTGGCGGCGAGGAACGAGCAGGCCGAGCGGGAACGAGGGCTGAGCGGGCCGAGCGGGAAAGACAAGCCAAGCAGCTGGCGGAGATTACAGCGTTCCTGCAGAACTTTGGGCAAGTCAACGATGTAGCTGTGCCGCAGTTCAATCCACCGCCGTCACTACTAACTAGTCCTATGAGTATGAAACCAAATTGCTTCGACTAGTGCTTTCATGTCCTTTCATGACCTAGAAGACCAAATTGACCACTCTAACACATGCAATCTCTTGTCCTTTATGCAGCCTCCGTCGGCGGGTTCAAATAACCCATCTCAGGCGCAAGCAGGCGACGGCGCTTTTCCTTCACCAGGCACTCAGTTTTCCCCCCACCTCTAGTTTGTTTCTCTTTTCCACCGCTTCATGGACATGTGATGCACTGTGAACGACTATCGACTTGTGACGATGGATATTAGACTTATGTTTGCGATGTCGTGTATGTGAGATATTGTGTTGGCGATGTGATATATATGTGGGATTGAGTTTGTGATGAGATGGATGTGTTATATTGTGTTTGTGATGCTTCAGATGTGATATATATCTTTTATATGCTGTGTTTGTAATTATAGAATCAAAAAAATAAAAAAAACTAGAGGCTTTGCCGGGTGCCCTAGCCATGGCACTCGGCAAAGCTGGGAATTACTCATGTTCTGAATTCCTAGCTTTGCACTTAATTCCCAGCTTTGCCGAGTGCGGGGCCCGGCACCCGGCAAAGATTTTTTAAAAAAAATTCTTTGCCGGGTGCCACCACGACAAGGCACTCGGCAAAGAAAATACGAAAAAAATAAAAAAACTCTTTGTTGGGTGCCCCCGCGGCGCGGTGCCCGGCAAACAAATTATAAAAAAAATAAAAAAATCTTTGCCGGGTGCCTCTGACATGGCACCCGACAAAGCAAGGGCTGACGGAGCCGGCGCCGTGACGGCCACTTTTCTTTGCCGAGTGCCGGGTTTGCACTCGGCAAAGTATTTGCCGGGTGCCCGATAAAAAGCACCCGGCAAAGAAATCTTTGCCGACTGACTTTTTGCCGGTGGCTCTTTGTCGAGTGCTGCACCCGGCAAAGGCTTTGCCGAGTGCAAAGTAGCCTTTGCCGGGTGTTTTCGACACCTGGCAAAGCGCCTGAATCCTGTAGCGGTAGTCGGCCTCTGC